>JAKOGI010003039.1:7500-67500 GCA_029747015.1 Carnegiea gigantea | reverse complement strand
TTCCAACATGTTTCTTACATATTAGACTCACCTCTAGCACATAAAAACCAATTTTGAATTAAACTCTACCAAATAACATATTGGTTCCCAGGACCTAACCAAATTATTGGAAGACTCACTTTACACTCAATTTACACTCACTTTCCTTGTAAACATTTGATACACTGGGATCCGATGGTTTAACATGCCAGACCTAGTCTTTCTAGCATACTAGACCATCTTTGCTCGAACCAAATTAATAAGTACACTTACTCAAAGACTTGCTTTTTACAGATATATAGCTCAACACAACACAAAGTTCAAGCTTAATTCCTATTCTCATTATGGAAACACCTTTCAAGGTCAAAATATAAATCAAGAAAACACTTTCACTTTTAAAACTATCCTTTAAAAGTGTATTTGAGAGATAAATTCTATTATACATTGTTCATGCTCACAAGCAGACAAAACAATTCAAGGTTTGCTCACTACATTTCTGCTTGCAAGAATCTTAAACTATTCCATCACTTCTTTTTTTCCTTTTTTTTTTTTTAACCACATTGCAATTCCACTCTCTTCAACACTACCAATTTTATTAATTTCCTAGTAACTCTTATGCACTTGCCAAACTAGAACATAGCTTTCCTCAAACAGACCTAACTAAAACTATGTCATTCACACATCACCTCTATTATACAACTCCCCAAGTTCTTGCACTTACTAACTTTCTAGTGTCTCCAGTCACTGCCAGCCAGACCCACTCAGACTAGGCAACAGTAGCCTCAAGCTCCTACTACTGCTACTATTATTATTATAGCTATACAGTAGAGCCAAGGCTCTATGATAACCACAATAGTGGTAGGCCACAATGCCCTTTCCAATCCCTCCATTGTAAATTAGACTTTTCCCCCTCCAATTACCCACCACAAACTGCAATAGTTGGCACTAGGGATGGCAATAAAACCCTTATCGATTTAAAACCCACATAATCCGCCCTATTTAAAACCCAAATGGGTGGTGAAAATGGGTTTCAAATGGATATGAGGCGGGTATTGGAAAACGTGTATGGGTATGGGTACAAATATGGGTATAGCCCTCACCCGCTCCATACCCGTACCCTACCCATACCCGTTTTTATAATGAGAAAAAAAATATTTTCGACTAATATTTTTCCGATTTAAGTCTAATCCAAACCATTCTAACAAAAAAAGAGTAAATAATGCATTTGATTTCACATTTCTAAACAATATATTCCCAAAATATCACAACTTTGTAATCTTATAGTGACAAAAACATATATCGTATTTGAATATGGGTTTTGTAGGAGTATTAATTTTCATTTTTTATGTGAACACGAATAAGACCCACAAACCTGTAACGTTTCCAAAATGGTAATGACATGATTTACAGAAAACTGCAGCAGAAGACTTAATAATAGAAGGCGCTACCACCGTCCTGATAAGGACGAGGCTCACTGAAACCATTTAATCTTACAACTCATGTTTACAATTACCATACCTATTAAACTGAAACACTTCAAGACCAAAGTCCATAATAGTTCAAATTCAATACAATCGACTTAATCATATCATGTGCTAACTTGCACTCCACACTGCACAAGTATATTGAATATAAACCCAATTTGACCCTGACGTCGATTCCAACATTCATGCTATGCTGAATCCACTATGAGCCTCTGTTGAGCTCCAAAAGGGCTTGCTAAATGAAGAAACATGTGATACTTATTCACCTAAAAGGAAAATATGAAAACAATTCGAAAATATGAGCTAAAACTCAGTACATGTATTCCTGTATTGCAAAATGAGCGTAAAAACACTGTTGATGGGTACCCGCCTTTATAATTCATTTAGTTCGCAATAACAATGAAAATGAAAGCAATATGACGCTTAATTACTCATTATTATCTGGATGTGAACCCCTTGCATTGATATGATCTATACATAGGTGTACACCTGTCAATCTGATCAAGAGTTGGCCTAAAGTCGCGCGGGTAAATGATGGGCTGACGCTCTATAGATGATAACTGACGGGATCACAAGTTAAATGGCAAATCACTGTATAAACTGATTCATTAATAAACTCATTAATAGTTGTAACTTAATAAACATGCTCTGCTTTCTGAAGATACAGGCAATGGACGTACCTTAAGTCTTTAAAAAAAAAAATATCATCTGACTTGATAAATGTCATTTGTTTCATAAATGTCATCTAACTTGATAAATATGTTCTGACTTGATAACATTTATGCCTAATAGGGAACGATAACTAGGCCTCGATTGTATTTCATAAATGTCATTGTAGGTATGTGTAGTTATGTAGTTAGTAAATGATTCTTACCCACATAATTGAGTACATTTGTGTAATAGAAATTGAGTAATTAAATGGTATACATAACTAGGGTATTTTAATATAATTTCAAACTGAATTAATAAAAGTAATTAAATCTGATATAAAGTAAATGAAAGTAAAATAGGCCACAATAATATAAATGAGATTACAAAGGAAAAGGCCTTGATGGTGACAAATGAGAGAGCGGTTGTGGCTTTTTCTGAGATAGGTTGTTGATACGGGTTTAAGATTCACTGATGAATAGCTTCGTTTAAGATAACAGCTAGTACACTAGATTGACTTGATAAATACATTTGATACATTCTGAATTGAGTAAGTAATAAAGGTTTGAGGCCAAGAAAAATATATCTTGGTTCAAAATAGTATAAACTGCAATAACTTGGTCTGATAAATATGATTTCTGAGTAACAACTCTCCTCACTTCTCATATTTCATTTATAAATCCATTAGATATAGAATTCCACCCCCAAATGAGTCATTGAACTCCATAGAAGCTATAAAGCTCACTAAACTTGGTATTTTCTTCGTAAAATCCATAATTGATCCAAAGCTCATAAACAAGC
Organism: Carnegiea gigantea; assembly: GCA_029747015.1. NCBI lineage: Eukaryota > Viridiplantae > Streptophyta > Magnoliopsida > Caryophyllales > Cactaceae > Carnegiea > Carnegiea gigantea. The sequence goes on along the minus strand of JAKOGI010003039.1, from coordinate 64,588 downwards.
TCCCAAATTGTCTACTTGTCTTCTTCTTTCTCATTAATCAAGCTAAAAGCTCCATGAAAATCCATGAATATTTATTTCCCCCTTAAATGACCTTACTTGGCCCAAAATACACAAAATGAGTGCATGATCAATCTCACTCAACCTTTACTATTGCTCTTTACACAATTACTCAAAATGCTTCCAAAAATACTAAACTCAAAATACTCAACCACAATTCATGAAATCCTATAGAAAATTCAAAAATAATATAAAAAATCTACAGTAAAATGTTTAGAATTTTCCTCCAAGCATACGCTGCACAGAAATTGCAATAACAGCCCAATTTGCACCAAAGCAGGTTAGTTCACTTCAAAAATTCATAACTTTCACCCTTGACCTCAAATGGAGACATAAGACCCCAATATGACAAGATTAAGAGGTGTAAAAAACTTTCATTTACAACACAAAACATGATTCCCACGATAGGATTCCCAAAATGGGGCTAAAACACAAGTGTGTCAGTTTTGAGTGAACCTATACAGTTCTAGCAAAACAGCCATAACTTTGTCCACAAAACTCGGATTGAGGCGATTCAAAAGGAATTTGAAATATAACTCATTGATCTAGCTCCCCACCAAAATTCATAATTTTTGAACAAGCCATGCATTACCAGTTTTTCCCGAAACAAACCTCTGTTTCCAAGCCCTTCACAGCTTGTTACATACTTTATTATCCTTCTTTTTTGCATAATTTCCCTCTGAAATCACTTATTGAAGTTACCAAACCATGGCGTGACCCTCAAAATCACTTTAGATAGCCACAATCTATAATTTTTACTTCATAATCATCAAAGATTCATTTTCAATCTAATAACATATCCAACATCATAAATCACCTCATGTGATTCAAATGAACATATTTAATACAGAAACTCACTTAAATCAAGCGTAATCATGAAAACCTGAATTCTTGCTCATTCAAGTGAACATCCGAATAACCATAATTGGCTTCAAAATGATCATCTAACATCATATTTTTCATGATTTATAACACAAATCACAACAAGATATATAAACAAACTCAAGCTCATACTTGCTTAATTTCAAGCCACTTGATCATGTTCTTGATCAAATACCCATAACTCCAAACATTTCCAAACTCAATAAAAATTGCATAGTAACTATCAATTTGATCATATAAACAATAATCATAACTAAAATAATCCCAAAAACTCAAAATAGAACAAATTAGAGTTTGGATATACCTTACTTTAGGCTTAAATTAGAGGGAGGAGGGGGATGTTTTGAGTGATTTTTGTGGTTGGACGTGATAGTTGGTAGCAAGAGAAAGTTAGGGTAGGTGGGAGGTGGCCGAAAAAGTGGCCAGAAACCACCAAAAATGGCGGCACAAGGGGCAGCAGCTGCTCCCCCTGTTTTCTGCAGAAAGGGGGTGAGGTAGAGAGAGAAAACAGAGAGTTGGATCTTACTATTTTTGCTGAATTTTTGTGTGTAAAAATTGTTACTTAATAGCCATGTATAGCTGCAAATTTTCAACCTAAAAAGTAGCTTTTTGCTAATTAAAATTAAGTGCTAAAATGAGCAATTAGTGAAATAACAAAGTTAGTAAATTTTGGGCCCAACAAGCTAAGTTTTGGGCTTGAAAAATTATTCAAAGTGTTGGAAAAATTTTGTATTGTTGGTAATTAAAGTTTACCGAAGGTAAGAAAATAATTAATCGCTAAATTATACTTATCGAGGCATAATATTAATTCACCCGATATTTAATCAATCAACGAAACTTGAATTAACAATCAATGAAACTCGAATTTTATAGTGGGATCCAAATGAAATATCCCCCAGCTGGGATGATTAAATATGATAAATGAAAGTGAAAAATTTAAATGACATAAGGTAATTCGTTAAATATATAAATTGAGTGTAATCGAATTAATAAACATGATTTGGTTAAACAAATAATCATGAGTGATTAAATCAATAAACATGATTAATTAAATGAATAAACATGATTAATTAAATAAATAAATATGATTTAAATAAATATATATGGGTTAGGATCGGGTTATTACAGCCTTCCCCTCTTAAGGAGTTTCGTCTTTGAAACTTATGATTTTTGATCATGTATGCAATGCCACCTTAAGTATGGATAGTTGGTTTTCACTGCTTCCCTCTAAAAAGGTATGATTAGCTCAAAGTGTATAGTTGCTTAACCCTGCGATCGAGTATCTAGATCTTCAGTGAATTCACTACCTCAATTACCTTAGTTCAAAATTGATATTCTCTTCAAAAGAAAAATTTATTACTGTAAAGGAGGTACTCTACTCTACTGGTTCTCTGTCTTGACCACTAATAAACATAAAAACCATTCCTAATAAGTACTCTAATACTGACTTATAAAGCCCAATGTAACGAGGACTCAAATATCTTTGATATCCAGTCTCTTGACACCCTTGACTAGAGAGCCCTTTGGAATACTTTATATCTCATCTGAACTTTGATTGTCTCCTTCTTTGGTCAAAATGACCATATGACTCTTGTGTAGTCCTTGTGTCACCTTAGTGTGTACTTGAACTGTCTCATTATTCTCGATACTTCTCCTAGCTTACTCTAATATTGCTAGACATTGTTTGAGATTATGCGCTTATCAAAAAGTCCTCATCTGATGTCCTTAATGCACCACATGATCTTCCCTTATCAGACTAGTCTAAGATATGCTCTAAGTCCGAATTAGACACTAGAATAAACAAGGTCATAGATAAAAATGATGGAATTGGTAGTCAAGTGAGTCATTAGGAATAAAAGAAATAAACAATGAGACTAGAAAAGATTTATAAAGGAGGGATTAATATGGGGTGGTTAGAATAAAGATAACCATAAGTGTATCATGAATTGTGAAATATAATGCCACAAGAATTGTGGTTTATAAATCTGAATCATAAAGGGTCCAATAAATGACGTCGAGCCTACACTCTTGCCCGTCAAGTATCCTGAGTATGGTCCTGTTGTATGTGCTTGCAGCTTCCGAGTAGTCGACTTGTCCCGTGACACAGCCATATAGTTAGTAAGTAGATTACGAGATGACTTCCCCTTTCACTAATCGCTTTCTTCGCCTAGGGGACCTTCTTCTTCTTTTTGGGGGCGCGCCGGCCAGTCTCCCCCCTGACCCCCCTCAGGGGGGAATCGCACGCGAACATAATAATTTCTGGTTAAGCATGTTCCCAGAAAAAAGATACTTTCGAGAAACAACGAGCACGACTGAAGTGGCTATACATACAAATCCATTTACGGAACGCTGAAGAAGTGCTTTTTCAATGGTAGAGCTACAAGAAAGCATCTACTAAGCTAACCATCTAATCGTCGCAGGCAATCATCCGAGCGACTTCCAACTTGCGACAAAACCAGTTTTCCCAGTAACTGTACCCGAGAACTCTGGAACAGCCAATTAGACTTCCTGCTTTCCCGAATTACATACTAACCCCTCACGACCAGTGGAAACAAGCACTTAAAACCTCTACTCGAGCTTTTAAGGCTCAAGATCCCTGCGAGAACGGAGGAATCGTGTACCAACGAACGGAAGGTGGACTGGGCCCACCCTTTTTCCAGGAGAAATGACCACACGGAAACCAGGACCTCCTCAAGGGGGCCCTATCTGACCTTGAAACCTAGCGCACAACGTTGAGTTCTATTCGAAGTGGATCACTGGCTGGAGCGGAGAGAGGAGGATGGGGGTAGACGGATCACATGGTTTTGTACTGGTCAGCTTTGAGCTGTCGAGTAGTGGGATAGGGAAACTGTGAGGACTGAACTTGAACTTTTTTTTTTGCTTGGAACACGATTACCAATTTGATCACACAAAGGAATAGCCTTACCTAAAGTTAATGAGATATCACTGGATGAAGGTAATTGCATTGTATATCCAATACAAAATTTCAAATACACAGAATCTATATTGTAAGCATACTGCTCGAGTAATTGTATGAATGCTAATGTTAAAACATTGCTTCAAAGCATCTAATTTCTATTGTTGTGCATTACCCAGCTTGAACTTTTGAAACCTACTTTTTCTTTTCTGACAAAATCAACCAAGCTGCGCCCATTCCCATACAAAAGGACGAAAAGAGCGGAAACTCTTGGAACAGCGTCAGTAAGAAGTCCCCTTAGGAATGGGCCCTTACTTAGCACAATAAGTCTAATTTCCGCGCTATAGGTTCGACAAATGCGTCTTCTAGACAGAATGTGGATGACAAGACCAATGAATCCTTAAAGGTATCTTTCTCAGTAATAATATAGCGGGATAAGGCTGTGATAGGCATCCGGGAAGCAATAACCCTTTTCCACGCAGTTCATCAAGCGTAAGCAGTTCGTTCTAGGATTTCAAAATCAAAAGGTCTTCCTTCTATCTTCCCTGGATTGATCAGCAGACGGAAGGCGCAACAACAAGATGAATTCCCCTGCTCCGCTTTCAACTTTGAATAGCTGCTGGTAGACGTTCCTTATCTAACCCAATGCTTAGCTACATAGGCCCTTATAAGCCCAGGCAGTCAACCCAACTCTCATACGTGCTCCCGGCAATTCAAAAGAGAAATGAAAAGAATCAAAATAATAAATCAGGGTGGTGGGTTAGGATATACTTTATAGATACCTTAAAGATCTTGGGAGGGCGTGGGGGAGTGCCTTAACTCTATTGGCTCAGAGGAGTAGCTCCTTCGAGTGATCTCTTAGAGCCATTAGGTCCATGCTAGTTAATATGGCCTCAGCTACATCTGAAATCAGCCAAGGAGAAAGATGGCTCGATTATACTCAGGATTAACTGATAAATTAGAAACAAGATGACAAGCAACTAAGCTTCAACTAGGTGACTTTATAGCCATAAGCAACGAGATAAGTGCAATAAATAGATGGGCCAAGCAATGTGCAATAAATAGATAGATAGATTAGATAAGCAAAGTGCAATAGATAGACAAATAGATTGGACAAGCAAAGTGTAATGGATACATAAATGGATTAGACGAGCAAAGTGCCAATGGATAGATAAATAGATTGAGCAAGCTACAATAGGAACATGCCTTTACTGATATGAAGCCAATTCAAGTACAACAATAAGATTAAATAGAGAATGCGGAAGTTTATTTATTAGAATGTAAGATATATGTGTGGGAGTTAAAGTTCAAAATAAGGAGAGTAAGGAGATTATGACAATCGTAATCACCCACACCAATGAGAGTTAAATTATGCTATGAGTTTAAAGCAACTTATATGAGCTTATCATTATCAATAAATGAGATGTAAGGTAGATGTGTGAATCGGCTCTCTGCGGAATGAACTACAACTCATGATCATAAAATAAAGATGGTGAAGGTCGAGAGCATTGGAATGTTGGCAGCTATATAAGGTCGAACAAAAATGTATTGCACATTTAACGATGGGTTTACAAAGACATGGAAGATCACGCTAATAAGAAATATCAGGTTGAAATGCAAGGGAGATTAAACAATATTGGATAGTATCAAATTTTTAAAGATGAGACAAGCAAACAATGTCAAGAATTACTATAAAAGGGAATTCTTGCAAAAGATAAACTGTGGTTGCATGGTTTAGGTGTGATATTCGGACCTCAAATCATTCCTGGAAAAGACTTCTGTTGTAGGCAGTTAATCCCATAAATCATTTATTCAATGTATAGGGCACTTGTTTTTGATAGTGATCTTGTTCAACTCTCTGTACGCAGTACACAACCATAAGGTTCTGCCTTCCTTCTTCACACATATAAAACTAGGGTTTCACACAGTGACACACTTAGTCAAATAACTTCTTTCTATAACGGCTCATCTTACTAAATCCTTAGTTCTTTGAACTCTGCTATGGGTCATATGATAGGGGCTCTGAAAATGGATTGAGTACCTAGAACTAGGTTGATCTGAAAATCAATGTTTCTTACGGGAAAACAGTCCTAAAAGTCCTTAGATGAAACATCTCCTAAATTCACAAACTGTAATTATGGATATGTACATACCGAGTGTGGTTGGCATATCACTAATATTCAATGCATTACTGACACGATAACTCACTTGCTTGCACAGTATAATTAGGGCGAAAATAGGGTTTTTCTTCCCTCAATCCATAGAAACACACGTCTAGTCTTTCCTCATTTCTTAAACTAACCTTAAGATCTTTACAAGTCATCTTCGATAAGTACACGATCAATTCATCCCCATAATGATAACAAGGTCTGCCAATCAAACTGGATTGAATGCCCAATGAATATGGTTCCAGCAATACTAATAGAGGCATATTTATAAAAGATAACACATTCAACTGCTTACTGATCTTGATAAATTTAAAAGATAGGGGGACGATCTAAAGTGTAAAGAGATGTAACAACACTATGAACTCTTGCAAAGATATTTCTTTATTAGTTAAAAAGGACAGGCATGCAAGCTGAATGAATGAAAGGACGAGATTCGTAATGAAAGAGGTAAGACATATAAATGACCTGCATATACAAGACATGCAGTTTATTCATGATGGTCATGATAGTAAATAAACGACGTTATGAAGTTGAGAGGGAGTATTAAGTACTGAAGGTGAAGAAATATAACAGATTACCAAAGAGGCATTTGAAAAGTCATACAGTACCCATATGTGAGTAAATTGATGAAGATGAGAGTCCACACTACCAGAAGGAAAATTTTATTCATCTGGTATTTGAAAGGCCAACACGTCAAGATGAAGGAGTCAGTCTTATGACTGAACATGATGGTATCCATCAATAACACATTTTGTAGTAAGTGGAAGTTTTGGGTAGGCACATAAACTTCGAAACTGCTAGCAGATGGAAATAGCACAAATCATTGTTTATCATGAATAAGATAGGCTATACTAGTAAAGAAAGAATAGCCAAAATAACTTGAGTAACGACATGCAGTCACGGCCATAGAGTAGTATGCCAATATGACGTTACAGTGCTATAGAAACACGAACAATATAAATCTATTTAATTGCTAAAAGGGCGCTCAATGACTGGGTCTGAAGTAACCAAAGGCTTCGCAAGTAATAAATAAATAGTGCCCAAATAGAAGCAAGGAGTTAAAGTAGGTTATAGTAAATATATTAACATAGTGATGACTTAACTGAAAGTAGAATGGGTCAAATATGCTTAGGAAGAACTGCAAATTACAAAGTAATGCATACCGGGGGTCATCATAGGCTCCATTATGGAAATAGAGAATTAAACAACTATGATTGTTAAGGTTTGAATTGCCTATAAGAAAGATTGCTCATATGTGTTTAAAGGATTCCCCACATACCACATTTGAGATTTTTTATAAACACTCCATTACAAATCAAGAAAGTGTTAGTGGCAAAGAAATGATGTCTCTGAACAATTCAAGGTAACTAGGGCAGAAATAAGTCAATGATAGGAAGTAATGGGAGCATTGCTAATGTAAGGTCCTAATGTCAAGAATAGCAACTTAATCTTACTCGTACCACCTATATAGTGCTAAGTAGCACACCACAAGATACCGAACTACCGTCACAGGATTTCCTATAGTAATTCCATCTCATACTGATTCAACTCAAAGATATACCAAGTTGCAAATGGCATTCCCGCAATAGGTGTTAAACATCACTATACTCAATATCATGTATGTTAATACACCTTAATAAAACTCTCAAATTCTGGAGCGAAACGGACAGAGTTCCACCTAAAAATTGGCTAAAATCCAAGCTTAAAGCCTTACAATAGATACTTGAAATGGAGAGAAATACTTCAATAGCTAAACGGCCACACGCCAGAGTTCATAACTCAATAGGTCAGACACCCGGAGTGCATGATTGTAAAAAATTAAACAAATAAGAGAAATGAAACATACAATACAACTCCCAGATAAATGAGAGCATGCCTCACTAATAGGTGATCCAAATGGTTCCACACTCCACTTTGCTCATGCTCGAATCTCAAGATATTACCAAATGATTGAGTCCTTCAAACGGAAATGGTTCCTCTATATGTCTCATACATATGAACTTACAGTCAATAGCTCATTTAACTGGCCTAACATAACTCATACACACCTTGATAGCTAACTTATAAACACTTGATAGCTCACAGTGGTCCTTAAAACCTTAGCTCTGACACCAAATCTATAACGCTCCCAAAATGGTAATGACATGATTTACGGAAAATTGCAGCAGAAGACTTAATAATAGAATGCACTACCGCCGTCCTGATAAGGACGAGGCACACTGAAACCATTTAATCTTACAACTCATGTTCACAATCACCATATCTATTAAATTGAAACACTTCAAGACCAAAGTCCATAATAATTCAACTTCAATACAATCGACTTAATCATACCATGTGCTAACTCGCACTCCACACTACACAAGTATATTGAATATAGACCCAACTTGACCCTGAGGTCGATCCCAACGTTCATGCTATGCTGAATCCACTATAAGCATCTGTTGACCTCCAAAAGGGCTTGCTGAATGGAGAAACATGCGATACTTCTTCACCTAAAATGGAAAACATAAAAACAATTCGAAAATGTGAGCTAAAACACAATACATGCATTCCTGTGTTGTAAAATGAGCGTAGAAATACTGTTAATGGATATCCGCCTTTGCAATTCATTTAGTTCGCAATAACAATGAAAATGAAAGTAATATGAAGGTTAATTGCTCATTATTATCTGGATGTGAACCCCTTACAATGATATGATCTATACGTATGTGTACATCTGTCAATCCGATCAAGAGTTGGCCTGAAGCCGCATGGGTAAATGATGGGCTAACGCTCCATAGATGATAACTGCTGAGGTCACAAGTTAAATGGCAAATCACTGTATAAACTTATTCATTGATAAACTCATTAAGAGTTGTAACTTGATAGACATGCTCTGCTTCTAAAGATAGAGGTAATGGACGTACCTTGAATCTTTTTAAAAAAATGTCATCTGACTTGATAAATATCATCTGTTTTATAAATTTCCTCTACCTTGATAAAGATGTTCTGACTTGATAACGTTTATCCATAATAGGAAACGATAACTAGGTCTCGATTCTGTTTTATAAATGTCATTGTAGGTATGCGTGGTAGTAAATGATCTTTACTCATATAATTGAGTAAGTATGTGTAATAGAAATTGAGTAATTAAATGGTATACATAACTTGGGTATTCCAATATAACTTCAAACTAAATTAATAGAAGTAATTAAATCCGATATAAAGTAAATGAAAGTAAAATAGACCATAATAACAAAAATGAGATTACAAAGGAAAAGGCCTTGATAGTGACAAATGGGAGAGTGGTTGGGGCCTTTTCTGAGATAGGTTGCTGATACGGGTTTAAGGCTCACTGATGTCTAACTTGGTTCAAGATAACAGCTAGTACACTAGATTGGCTTGATAAATACATTTGATACATTCTGAATTGAGTAAGTAATAAAGGTTTGAGGTCAAGAGAGATATATCTTGGTTCAAAATAGCATAACTGCAATAACTTGGTCTTATAAATATGATTTCTGAGTCACAACTCTCCTCACTTCTCATATTTCATTCATAGATCCATTAGATATAGAATTCCACCCCAAATGAGTCATTGAACTCCATAAAAGCTATTAAGCTCACTAAACTTGGTATTTTCTTCGTAAAATCTATAATTAATTCAAAGCTCATAAACAAGCTCCCAAATTGTATACTTGTCTTCTTCTTTCTCATTAATCAAGCTAAAAGCTCCATAAAAGTCCATAAATATTCATTTCCCCCTTAAATGACCTTACTTGGCCCAAAATACACAAAATGAGTGCATGATCAATCTCACTCAATCTTTATTATTGCTCTTTACACAATTACTCAAAATGCTTTCAAAAATCACTAAACTCAAAATACTCAACCCATATTCATGAAATCTTATAGAAATTCAAAAATAATATGAAAAATCTATAGTAAAATGTTTAGAATTTTCCTCCAAGTATATGCTGCATAGAAATTGCAATAACGGTTCAATTTACACCAAAGCAGGTCAGTTCAATTCAAAAATTCATAACTTTCACCCTTAACCTCAAATGAAGACATAAGACCCCAATATAAAAATATTAAGAAGTCCCAAAAAACTTTCATTTACAACACAAAACATGATTCCCACAATAGGGTTCCCAAAAGAGGGCTAAAATACAAGTGTGTCAGTTTTAGGTGAACCTATACAGTTCTAGCAAAACAGCCATAACTTTGTCCATAAAACTCGGATTGAGGCGATTCAAAAGGAATTTGAAATATAACTCATTGATCTAGCTCCCCACCAAAATTCATAATTTTTGGACAAGCCACGCATTACCAGTTTTTCCCGGAGCAGACCCCTATTTCCAAGCCCTTCACAGCTGGCTACCTACTTTATTAGCCTTCTTTTTCGCATAATTACCCTCTAAAATCACTTATTGAAATTACCAAACCATGGGGTGACCCTCAACATCACTTTAGATAGCCGCAATCTATTTTTACTTCATAATCATCTAAGATTCATTTTCAATCTAATAACATATCCAACATCATAAATCACTTCATGTGATCCAAATGAACATATTTAATACAGAAACTAACTTAAATCAAGCATGATCATGAAAACTCTAATTCTTGCTCATTCAAGTGAACATCCAAATAACCATAATTTTTCATGATTTATAACACAAATCACAATAAGATACATAAACAAACCCAAACTCATACTTGCTTAATTTCAAGTCACTTGATCATGTTCTTGATCAAAGACCCATAACTCCAAACATCTCCAAACTCAATAAAAATTGCATAATAACTATCAATTTGATCATATAAATAATAATCATAACTAAAACAATCCTAAAAACTCAAAATAGAACAAGTTAGGGTTTGGATATACCTTACTTTAGGCTTGAATTAGAGGGAGGAGGGGGCTATTTTGAGTGATTTTGGTGGTTGTACGTGATAATTGGTAGCAGGGGGAAGTTGGGGCAATCGGAAGGTGGCCGAAAAAGTGCCGGAAACCACAAAAAATGGCGGCACAAGGGGCAGTAGCTGCGGTCCCTGTTTTCTGCAGAAAGAGGGTGAGGTAGATAGAGAAAATGGAGAGTTGGGTCTTGTTATGTTTGCTAAATTTTTGCATGTAAAAATTATCAATTAATAGCCACATATGGCAGCAAATTTTCAACCCAAAAAGTAGCTTTTTCTCAATTAAAATTAGGTGCTAAAATGAGCAATTAGTGAAATAACAAAGTTAGCGAGGTTTGGACTTTTATTTTGGGGCCAACAAGCTAAGTTTGGGCTTGACAAATTATTCAAATTGTTGAGAAAATTTTATATTACTCGATGTTAAAGTTTACCGAATGTAAGAAACTAATTAGCCACTAAATTATACTCACCGAGGAATAATATCGATTCACCCGATATTTAATCAATCAACGAAACTTAAATTAACAATCAATGAAACTTGAATTTCAAAGTGGGACCCAAATGAAATATCCCCCAGCCGGGATGATTAAATACGATATATGAAAGTGGAAAATTTAAATGACATAAGGTAATTCGGTAAGTATATAAATTGAGTGTAGTTGAATTAATAAACATGATTTGGTTAAACAAATAACCACGAGTGATTAAATCAATAAACATGATTAATTAAATGAATAAACATGATTAATTAAATAAATAAATATGATTTAAATAAATATATATGGGTTAGGATCGGATTATTATAAAACCCGCAAAACCCGATGGGTATGGGTATGGGTTTTATTTTTTAATACCCGATGAATATGGGTACGGGTATGGGTACGATTTTTCGAAAACGGGTATGGGTAAGGGAATGGCTTAACCAACCCCGTACCCACCTGCCATCCTTAGTTGGCACCCCAAATCAATAATTAAAATATACATGCTATTCTATTTTCTCTACAGAACTAAGAACTCAATTCACATGTCATGAATGATCAAATTTCTTAACATTCCATTCTCTCAAAAATCGCGAGAGCTACTATGATGAACTATTTACCCAATTACATCTCCCTAAATCCCTTGCCAAAAAAATCACAACAAGTTTTGAAATTTGGATTAAACATATATTGCATGTAACCATTAACGTAAACAATTTGATTTTAGGCTTTGAACATAATTTTCTTAACCCGAACCTTGAAAACCTGCAAATTAACGGGTCAACCCCAACCCGAATCTGAATCCGCTCGCTCAACCCAAACATCATATGCTTGTTTTTTAATTTTTCTTTAATGTATCCTTTTAACAATAATTGTTATTCATTATATCAATCCGTTTAGAGAAATATTATACAACTATAGCATCAATCACAAACTAAATAATAGTACCCTTTCTTTCCAACCCCTTCTTATACAATAACATCATGCGCAACTTGTAAATAGAATAGTTTAAAAAATGGGCACTAAACAACATGAAATAATTGCGTACTCTTAAGAAAATTAATTTGGAATAAGACAGACATTGGAAAATCTATAAGTCATACTATTATAGGTCTTCCACTTGTTTTTCTCTATGTCTCCTAATTTTTAAGGTAAAACCCAAACTTCTCCACCTCCTTTCACATGTTCTTGGTTAGTTTCTTTGAATTGATAAGATTGACATGTTTGTTTAAGCTTATATTGGTGTTTAAATGTGAATTGGAGTATTGGCTTTAGTTGATTGAGATAAAAAGAAATTACGGTATTGGGTGTTGGATGATAGGTTCAAGAGTGAATTGGTATAATCAAAACAAATCATTATTTCTTAAGTTCTCAAATAATTATTAGTAACTGAAAGGATTAAGTATATATTTTGGATTGAATACAACAAACGGTATTTGATTAAAATTGACTAATGAAGAGGTAGTTGAGGAACAGGAGAATGAATGAGTGAATTTGAAAATTTTGGCATAATCAAGCATAACTTGAGCTTTGAATTGGCAATTTTGAATGAGTCTTGATGTAACTAAATTGGAAGGGTTGGAGTACAATTTCCACTTCAAAGTTTATTAGAAAAATACTTTTGGTGAGTTAGTGATAGATAAGCTTAAAATGACGATTTGTAGTTGGGACGAGGTTTTGCGATGGATTTACAAGGGGGAATAATCTTATTGAGGGATGCAGGAAATGTCAAGGAGAAAGAGGAATTCAAATCTTAGATAATTATGCCTAATTATTTTTAGCAAAAACTTATAGTGGTTTTCACTGTACGACAACCACCATAACTAGGTAAATCTAAGCAGTACATTTATTATAGTACGATCTAAGTTGTTGATTTATTTTAGTATTTAAATGGACAAAAATACATTATAAAAATCATGAAATATTTATAAATTTTGAGAAAAAAATATTTTTGTAAGGGTTGTTTGGAGTTTGATATGCCTCAACCTGCAAATTTTCCGACAACCCTTTATATTTTTTGATTGTTGTTCAAAAAATTCCAGCAATATGATCAGGTCGGGCCACACAAATCCGGTGAGAAGTCAATGAAGGCTCGCCGGAAATTTTTGTTGCCCAACTTGATCATGTCGCCGGAAGTTTTTTAACGGCAACTGGAAAATATGAAGGGTCGTCGGAAAATTTAAGAGTTAATAATGATACATATCAAACTCCATACAAGCCCTACAAAAATATTATTTCCTCAAAATTTATAAATATTTTATGATTTTTATAAAGCATTTTTGTTCATTTAAAAGCTAAAATAAATCAATGGTTTAGATCATTGTATAATAAATACACAGTGTAGATTTACTTAGTTATGGTGGTGGTTGTACAGTGACAACCACTATAAGCGCATCCTAATTTTTAAGAGTTGAATTCACTCTTAATTGAAATTTAGTGCGAAAGGTTAGTACTACAACTGACAAGATTTTGGGCTAATCATTAGTTAAGCAATGATTAGTTACAATGGGATAATGGATTCAAAATGATTAAGAAATGTGATCGATTCGTTACTTTCGAAAAAAGTTGGTAAGGGTGTGTAAAAGAGAAATTAATTATTAAGGTATAGGCCATGGCTTATTGATTAGAGGGGAAGATGAATACCTAGTCGGATAAATCAATAAGAATGAGGGTTGAAGTCCTAATTTTTGCTATATGGATAATAACAAGATAACATATCCTTTTAATTTAACAAAGTTATAAATAAAATACACTTTAAATTTTGAAAGAAATAACCTTCTAACCTCTAGCTTTGTATGACATTTGACTTACTGCAATGAGATAGATTACGCTAATGTTACTTATTCGACCCACCCATATCACTATTAATTATGTGTAGTGAAATAAATATATCTTATCATATTTAAAATGAATTACTCTGTAAAAATATGACTTTTTGGTATTATAATTAAAAGAAAATGCCTTGTACTTCTCTAATTTCTTTTTATTTGTATTCATCGCAAATGGCCTTTAACTATGGTGCCAATAGTGGAAAATGAGCAGGTTGTATTCGTGTTAGGGTCAAGCCATTAATGAAGTGTGCTCGATTCGGTAATGAAAGGTAGTTAACACAAACATCGAATTATTGAATGGATTATTAGTAGGTGGAACCACTCATTAGCATGCTTTAGACAGTTTAACCCATAAATGAGCCAACCAAGTGTTGATCTTATTTTAATGCACGTGCCAACCCACCTAACCCAAGGAGGACTCAACAATTTACCCACTATATATGACATGCACATATCGTAATAAATAGTTTGAATATTTTTAACATTCTTTGAGGAAATTACAATTCCTATGTCTTTTTCATCAAATACTTATGATATCAAGAAAAAAATGTCAAGTTTTTAATTTTGATGAAAGAAAAACAACTCACAGAAAGCGCTCTAAACATGTTGGGGAGATTGAATTCCACAAAACTAAATTACACTAGCCTAAATTTTACCCAAATTCAAAATATACCAGTAATAGCCTAAACGTAATTTATGTTAATGATTTTCACTTAATCAAGTTTTATTAGAAATTGAGCACGCGCACTTCAATTCTATATTTAGAAGTTGCATGTTTTGTGGGGCTTGAGTGGTGTTAATGGCCTCGTATTAAGAATTCTAAACTGTGACCATGTAACTACTTAAGATTGAGATGAATAATCTAATTATAAAATTTTTGTTGGGGAATATGCACATAAATGACAAAGGTTGGTTTATAAAATACATGTTTGAATTACATTATTTAGGTAGGAATGTATAAAATAATTGTTCAAATAAGTGAATATTATATCATCCAACCAATTAGCTAATTAGTTTACTAAAACAAGAAAGAATATACCTTAAATATAAATAAGTAAATAAATAAATAAATAGGTAATTAGGAAAACTCAGAAATAAAAAAGCAAAAAAATAATAATAATAGAGCTAAAAATCCCCAAATACACGTGATTTTGGCTCAAAAAACTCCAAAGCCTTGATTTCTCTGTCCTCCCACCTCCTCTAATCCCCCCTACCCAACCCCAGTCAGCGCATAACCCAACATGTTGCCGCTGGCTAGGCCAGCCATCCCCTGCAGCTAAGGTCACCGGCCGCCGCCACGATCTTATTCTATTGAAAGTATACTTATGTTCGAAATCATACTTCATTTGTTTATAGTAATACGCCTATACAATATATTCTGAATCAAGATCTTAATCAATTTTATTTGATATGGGTGAATTGTTTGATACCCTGATTATGTAAACCCTATCATTTATTCTTGAAATCAGTGGCTCAAACTATTTCATTTCTTATAAATAATATTGTTACTGCATAATATAATCTTGCTAACCTTTATATACGTGTATGGCCAATATGAAACACCATTTGAACATTAATATTAACTGCTATTCCTCATTATTAATGCTTAACGTATGCTTAACTCTCATTGTTATTCATTTTTGAAGTCCTTTATTTACACGTGTGTTTTCTTCCATCAATACTGTGCTAAATCCTTTCTTTATCAAATGTCGAACCTTGTTGTTGCCCTTTCCTTGACTGCGTAAGAGCACACATGTTTAAAATTAGTGGTAACTTATTCGACCACTACTAACCCCTTTCATATATGTTGTATATTTTGACTCTGTACCCTCAAGATTAGCAATCCAAACAAGTTATGAGTACAAAAGGTTCAAGACTATACGACATAAGTGTGTAGGGTTAGAAATGAGGGTTAATCTTCAAACATTGAGATGAATCAAAATCTAATAATGAATGTTTCAAGGTGTACCTAAATCTGGATCACCGGGTACCTTACCCATACAATGCGTTATATCCCCAAGTATACAACTCTAGAAGAAGATTTCATACGAAATTGTACAAGGATATATAGGAATTGCCAAGGGTTATGGTGGTATGACATGTAAGCACATGATTAAGCACAAAGAAGCAAGCTTAATGTACCTATATCCTTAGCTAGAGGCATTTAAGCCAAACATAGTCATGTAAAGGTTACATAACTAATCATAGAAGACATGGCAACTTAGTAATTTTCAACATCTCACAACAAAATTGTATCAACTTTCAAGTTTCATGTTTCAAGGACGAAACTTCTTTCAGCATCTTTTGGCAATTTATTATGCCTGCAATCATATCTTTAACTAATTAGATACAACAAGTTTTGGAGGATTCTCGTGGATTCAAGCCGCGATGCCTTTATATCTTTATTTTATTTTATTTTATTGTTTTAGCTTTATTTATTGCACTTCTCAGTTCTCTGTTTTCATCTCCAATATTTCAAAGTAGAATGTATGATCATTATTTAATTAACCATCTGCATTAGTGACAAAGTCAGTCGTCATTTGTTTTTATTTATTTTAATCCTTTGCAGGCACTAAAATTTATTCATGCTATACAAAGGAAAGTTAAATTAATTAACTGGGCCAACCCTTTTAATTAATTTAATCAAGCCCAAAGATTCACAAGTGAAGTCCAAAAGACTTACAAGTCAAGCCTAAGATGAAACCCAAATGGCTTCCAAGTCCAGGCTCAGTCAAAATTCAAGTCAAAGTTCAAACTGAGGCTCAAGATAACTACCACGTCAAGTCACGACCTAAAGCTCGAACGACGTCCAGGTCAAGGCGCGGTCAAAGTCAAAGTCAAAGTCAAAGATCAAGGCCTACATCAACTTACAAGTCAAACATCAAAACGACTCTCAAGTCAACGTTCGGTCAAAACTCAAGGCGACTTCCAAGTCAATGCTTGGCCCAAGCTTGGGAGACTCCCAAGTCAAAGTTAAAATCAAAACCAAAACAAACAAAAGTTAAAGCAGTCTAGGATAAAGCCTGATTGAAATGTCCAAAACCCAAGTCAAGGCCCATGTTGACTTTCAAGGGGGAGGCTTTCCTATAAATAGGCTCCTACCCCCCTTCGATTCAAGGGTTGGAAAATCCATCCTTAAAAGATAAAGAATCAGAGGATTTTGTATTCATAGAGATTGTACACAAATTCATTCAATTGAATCTACAAAAATTCAATCTTTGTAATTTGTGATTACAAATTTGGCACGTCCGGTGGGACATCTGTACCTCTCATATCTTTCTCCTAAAAAATCAAGACTTCAAGTCACAAGAACATCTTCTTCAACGAAGACATGGCTACAAGGAACGTTGCCGTGTAAGTTTCAAAGAACAAACTACGCCACCCCTATCCAAACTCCAAGGCTTGAGGACGCAACAAAAGGCGCTCTCTTGAATGGATGAAATTCAAAAGCTCCAGCTTCAAGCTCTAGTATGCGAGGTTGAAGACTACTAGAGCAGTAACTCTTCTTCGCCCTCACCAAAGGGGGTGCACATGTCAGAGACTAAAGTTGAGTCCTCCAAAACTTTTGTCATGCCAGCCATGAAGACAGGCACAACCACTATGGAAGAGGAGATGGCTAATATGAAGGCCATCCTAGAAAAACTCACCAGGGACAACGAAGAAAAGGAAGCACGCATTAAGCTTCAAGAAGAAAAGATTGCTAAGCTTACCAGGAAGTTAGAAAAATGGCCATCTCAATCTTCCATGAAGGCCTCAGAAAAAATATCCATCCACACCGAGCCTTCTGACAGCGAGAAGCAGTCAAAGAAAGGCGTTGCGCTTAAAAATTTCAAGTCCTTGACTATTGAGCAAATCCAAAACTTGATAGCAAATGCTGTTAAGGTGCAATTAGGTGAAGGTTCACACAGAACTCCCCTATACACCAAGCCTTACACTAAGAAGGTTGATGCTCTTCGCATCCCCGCGGTTACCAACCCCTAAGTTCCAACAATTCGATGGGAAAGGCAATCCACAATAGCATGTCGTGCACTTCATTGAGACATGCAACAATGCTGGGACTGACGGCGACCTTATGATGAAACAGTTCGTCGGGATATTGAAAGGTATTGTCTTTGACTACTATACCGACTTAGAACCTGAGTCCATTGACAGCTAGAAACAAATAGAGCAAGAGTTCCTCAACAGGTTCTACAACACTTAGCGCGTTGTTAGCATAACTGTGCTGACAAACACAAAAGAGTGGAAAGATGAGCCAGTTCTGGATTACATCAGCCGCTGGCGCGCACTTAGCCTCGAGTGCAAGGATCGACTGTCTAAAGCGTCCGCCGTTGAAATGTGCACTCAAGGCATGCACTGGGACTTGCTGTACATACTACAAATGAGCAAACCTAGGACTTTTCAAGAATTGGCGACCAAGGCACATGACATGGAGGTGATTATAGCTAATCGTCGTAGCAACTCCTTCTATTCTACTGAATCAAGGAAGGACAAAGTTGAATTCGAGCAAAATGTTAACTTTTCTAAGAGCACGACCAACGAAGCGATGTCTACCTTTACAAGTCAACCAGTTCATGTTATAGGAAAGCTGAAACTGGGGGGCAAGAAGAGCCTATCGTTCAAGGTTGTGACAAATAAGCATCCCGCACTAAAAGAGCTTCAGGAAAAGAAGTATCCATTTCCTAACTCAGATTTGTCAGGCATGCTAGATGACTTACTCGAGAAGGGTGTCATCGAATTACCTAAGTCAAAGCGCCCAGAAGAAGCTGGGAGGACCATCGACCCCAAATACTAGCGGTACCATAGAATCATTAGTCACCCTCTCGAAAAATACGTTACACTCAAGGAGCGCATCATGCGACTGGCTAAACAAGGAAGAATCATTTTAGATTTACCTGAGACAGCAGAAGTTAGCCACATCACAGTGTAAGAGGCTGATGAGTTAGATTCTAAAATAGATCTCACTGACACACCAGAGGCCTCAGGAGAATGCTTCACAAAAAGCTTCTTGATAGTGTGGTTGTCTACACAACCTCATGTTTCAAAATTAACGATGACGAAATAAATGACGAGCCAAATGTCCGTCCTGAAGAAAGTGGTGATGTCAGCATCCAGCCACAACAACAACGGAAAGAAAAGAATGAGAGGACAATTTCAGTCCTGTCCGTCAAGCAAGCAAATGTTGTGGCAAATTCAGCGGTGCTAGTCTTCAAATGTACAAATCCTAAAAGTGCAACCAAGGTTGAACGCAAGTTCAATGAAGCAAGCTGGTGCGTTCTTAAAGAAAAGGGTGTGCCTCCAGTTCATAGGGCGAACCCAAGCAAATTGATCAAGGTCTCTCTCCCTAGTTTTGTTGCCTCTTCTAAAGGCTCGCTCCAAGAAGAAGATGAGCTGTCAAAGATGCGCATCAGTGATGGATGTGATCCTAATGCGCACAAGTTAATCAAGAGGTCCAGCCATGACTTCAGCCAGTCAACATCTTTGGGGCATGTGATCGATGCTAAGCCATACAGACTTGACAGTACGCAAAGGGTCATACAAAGTCAACGGGCAATGCTGCAACGCCTAAAGTTGGTCTTAGCTATGTACCGCCCCAGCCTACGCGGATTTCGAAATGACGTAAGGACAAGCAAGCCCTCACGTAAGATATCATAGCTGAAGAGATTGATGATAATGAGGGAGAAAATGCCAAGACCAACCCCAAAACGACGGTGTTCGACAAGTTACAGCCGTCAACGTCGCGCCAACACCCTTCTGTGTTTAGAAGGATTGGAAAGGGTAAAATCCCAAAGCCCTCTGTCTTCCCTTGATTAAAGAAGGATGAGCAACCTAAACCCTCGGTCTTCGCTAGAATCAAAATAGGCGAGACGTCATCAAGCGCACCGCCCTCACAAAAAAGAGATTCGATGTTCAGCCGCCTCGGCAAAACAAATGAAGTCCAAAGTTCAATTCCTTCACGCATGAAGCGTGTTTCCACTTTAGATGTGAAGGTGGATGACTCGCTGAAAGTAAACAGGCACGTCCTAATTCTCACTGGCCATGGGGCTAAGGCTAATTCAAAAGAAAGAACTGAGGAAGATGAACAAACTTCTTCCAACTATGACGCGAGCCAAGAGGTTGACGCCATCCCTTAAGGAAATGTTGGACTAGCTCCTGAGGAAGAGCCTAAACTGTTCACCACCACAAAAAAGAAAGGGGCTTGATTCGCTCCTGAACAAGAGCTTAAACTATTCGTCGAATAAAAAAGACACACCTAAAGTTCACATTCAAAAAGAAGACTCCCGAATAAGAGACTAAACTGTTCGCACGTTAAAAAAGAAGACTCCCGAACAAGAGACAAAACTATTCAAACATTCAAAAAGAAGACTCCCGAACAAGAGAATAAACTGTTCGAACATTCAAAACGAATGCTCCACAACAAGAGACTAAACTGTTCGCACATTCAAAAGGAAGACTCCCGAATAAGAGACTAAACTGTTCGCACATTCAAAAAGAAGGCTCCCAAACAAGAGAATAAATTGTTCGTACATTTAAAAGGAAGGCTCCGGAACAAGTGTATAAAATGTTCACAGAAGCCAAATCTTTGTACTACTCCTAACCCGCAAGAGTATAAACTGTAAACGGCAAAACAAATGGGAAAAAAAAGGATGTTTAGTTGAACTACATAATAACTTGATCTTATTAGGAATTACAAGTACCCATAAGTATGTAGGCAGATTCAGCAAATCACCAAGTGTAGTCAAACACATCACACAAAAAAAGGGGGCATGAAAGAAAAGAGATCAAAGACATCACCTTTCTGCCGTCCAGTGGCTTTTCAAGTCTTCATACCACCTTCATGCGTATCGGTATCCGTTCAAGGCCCATGGCCAAGCGGTGAATTGTGTCGCAAGTGGTTCTTCAAAGTCTTCATACTACTTTCATGCGTATCGGTATCCGTTCAAGGCCCATGGCCAAGTGGCGAACCGTGTCGCAAGTGGTTCTTCAAAGTCTTCATACCACTTCCATGCGTATCGGTATCCGTTCAAGGCCCATAGCCAAGCGGCAAACCATATCGCAAGTGGTTCTTCAAGTCTTCATACCACTTTCATGCGTATCAGTATCTGTTCAAGGCCTATGGCCAAGTGGCGAACTGTGTCACAAGTGGTTCTTCAAGTCTTCATACCACTTTCATGCGTATCCGTATTCGTTCAAGGCCCATGGCCAAGCGGCAAACTGTATCGCAAGTGATTCTTCAAAGTCTCCATACCACTTTCATGCATATCGGTATCCGTTCAAAACCCATGGCCAAGCGGCAAACCATGTTACAAGTGGTTCTTTAAGTCTTTATACCACTTTCATGCATATCAGTATTCGTTCAAGGCCCATGGCCAAGCGGCGAACCATGTCGCAAG
The DNA here is from genome assembly GCA_029747015.1 of Carnegiea gigantea. Taxonomy (NCBI): domain Eukaryota; kingdom Viridiplantae; phylum Streptophyta; class Magnoliopsida; order Caryophyllales; family Cactaceae; genus Carnegiea; species Carnegiea gigantea. Next base: position 42,958 of record JAKOGI010003039.1, on the reverse strand, counting down.
TGGCTCTTCAAGTCTTCATACCACTTTTATGCGTATCGGTATCCGTTCAAGGCCCATGATCAAGCGGCAAATCGTGTCGTAAGTGACTCTTCAAGTCTTCATACCGCTTTTCATGCGTATCAGTATCCGTTCTAGGCCCAAGGCCTAATGGCGAACCGTATTGCAAGTGGTTCTTCAAGTGACTCCTCAACCTGCACAAACAACAATACAAGCGCAGCAAAAAAAAGGGGGTCTCGGCATTCAAAAAAATAGTAAGCATAAGCGATCAAAAAAAAAAGCGATCTTCCAGCAAGTGACCATGACGTCGCGATACCCGAAAAGTGCGACAATAAATGAATGTGATGTTATAACGACACAAGCAGGCATGAGAAGATATTTCAAGCTAATGAAGTAGCTTCCTCCGGACTCATCTCAGTCAAAGTTACCATCTTCATTGTTCATGGTCGTCAAAAAAAAAGGGCAAGCCTTTCAAGACGGAACATTGTAAATTTTAATAAAGGGTCAAGTTACAGGCAACCCATGACTCAACGAGCATTGAAAAAAAGGGTTGGTCATGCAAAAAAAAAGGTGCCAACAACTCGAATAACAAGAAATTTGAAACAAAAGACACTCAGAGGCCCCCGGTGGATTCACGCCAAATTTTCCAGCAAAATTTGGAAGCTAACAAACGCCATGATCACAAAGCCCGCAAACTTTGAATATTCGTGCAAGCATCAAATAAAAAAAAAATCAAGTTCTATTTGAACAACGCCTACAAGCTTTGATCATGGGGGTGCGCATCAATGTTTATCACAACCCAAGTGAGAGGTTCAGCATCAAACCAATCTCATATCTATTATCAAAGCCTCAAATCAAGTCAAACCCAAACTCTCAAAAAAAAAAAAACCTCTCCAAAATTACCCCTTTCCTAATTCTCCTACTCCTTTCACTATTTCGCAATAACCAAGCCATGTCAGAGATTCCCACATCATCAAATTGTAAGCAAGCTCAATGGCAAAAAAAAAAAAAAAAGAAGGTGATGTAATGCATCCATCAATAACAGCATCAAGCATGCCCCAAATTATCCCAGAAAACCCATTATTCCAACTGTGTAAGTTTCTCACAGACAATCTATCAAACACCTTATGGGCGTCAATATGATTGTCACATTCGAACTGCATAAGGATTAGACGATTGGAAACTAAAATAGTGGGGGTGCTTCATACCAGTTAACATCAAATGGAGATGGACCCTCTTGGCATTGAAGAGCTTTAGCGAGGGGAAGAAAAAGAAGATGGCACCAAAGTAGAGGAAGCCCATGTGAACCGCAGCCCAGAACGAGTTATCGGCAAATACTCTCGATTTAGGGTGTACCGCAAGCGTGGTCTTTGGGTAATCAAGGCCGAAAAACGGCGGTGTTTTCCCTTGCCATGACCCTAAGCCCACCGAGAAGCCCCCTAAGTTCTACCGTGCCGATGATGTCAAGAAGCCCTCGATTAACAAGCGCAGGCCTAAGCCTGCCAAGCTCAGGGCTAGCATTACTCTAGGAACTGTGTTGATAATTCTAGCTAGGAGGCTTAAGGGAAAGAGGGTTGTCTTCTTAAAGCAGCTTCCTTCTTGCTTACTTATGGTCACAGGTCCCTTTAAGATCAATGGTGTCCCTTTGAGGCGTGTGAACCAAGCCTATGTCATTGGCACTTCAGCCAAGGTTGACATCTCTGGGGTCAACATGGAAAAATTTGATAACTAGTGCTTCGCCAAGAAGGACGAGAAGAAGTAAAAGAAGGGGGAAGACGAGTTCTTTGTAGCAGCAACGAACAGAGAAGAAAGGAAGAAGAAGGGCTGTGTAGAGCAAGTTATTGGGTATTTGATGAAAAAAAAGGGAAATGATAGAGCAAAGGGACAACCTTGGGAGTGCCTTTAACATCATACAAAAGCGACAACTGCGGCGGGGATTGGGCACTTTGAGCAGCAAGGGCGCGGTTCTGGGCATCTCTTACTGGAAGGAAAAGAAAAGGCAGGAAACTAAGGCCATTTGCAATTTGGCTCCCTCAATTTTTTATTGAGGGCCTCTTTTGCAATTGAGTGTTATATCTCCTTGAGGTTCTCTCTTGCAATTTGGTTCCTCACATGTTTTGCACGTATCACAATTGGGTGATTCAAATAACATTAAACTGAAAGTATGACCCATCCAAATAGCGCATGTAATTCAACGGTTGTATAATTTGGGGTGACCCAGCGTAGGGCCATAATATATTTTTGGGCGTCAAATGTCAAGCCAACATGTTGGTCGGACAAAGGCTAGACAAAATACGATGACGCTAACAATTAGCTCCTTGCAATTTAAGTGGCGGCTTGGCACACCCAAAAATGGGGCGCCTAAAATGGCACATTCTAAAAAAATCGAGACATCATTCACACTCCAACGACAAGTCTAGCACGTGACCTCGTCTCGAGTGGGCAATTTGTAGGTACTAAAATTTATTCGTGACGTACCAAAAGAAAGTTAAATTAATTAATTGGGCCAATCCTTTTAATTAATTTAATCAAGCCCAAACACTCACAAGTCAAGCCCAAAAGACTCACAAATTAAGCCTAAGATGAAACCAAATGACTTCCAAGTCCAAACTCAGTCAAAATTCAAGTCAAAGCCCAAACCGAGGCTCAAGACGACTACTAAGTCAAGTCACGACCTAAAGCCCGAATGACGTCCAAGTCAAGGTGCGGTCAAAGTCAAAGCCAAAGGTCAAAGTCAAATCAAGGCCCACATCGACTCACAAGTCAAATGTTAAAATGACTCTCAAGTCAATGTCCGGTCAAAGTTCGAGGTAACTTCCAAGTTAATGCTTGGCCCAAGCCTGGGAGACAACCAAGTCAAAGTCAAAATCAAAGCCAAAACAAACGAAAGTCAAAGCAGTTTAGGGTAAAGCCTGATTAAAAGGCCCAAAACCCAAGTCAAAGCCCAAAACCCAAGTCAAGGCCCATCTTGACTTTCAAAGGGGCCTTTCCTATAAATAAGCCTCTACCCCCTTTGATTCAAAGGTTGGAAAATCCATCCTTAAAAGAGAAAAAATTAGAAGATTTTGTATTCATAGAGATTGTACCCAAATTCATTCAATTGAATCTACAAAAATTCAATCTTTGTAATTTTTGATTACACCTTTACACTCTGAGCATTAGATTGTTAGTGTTATTCTTTTTGATATGATGTTCCACTGTTATTATTTAGTTAGTTGAAGTCTTTTTACATTAATATTATTAGTTAAGTAATTTGAGTGGATAAATTTAGTCTATCATCTTTATAGAAGTGACCCGTATTTGCCAGATTTTATTACAAATAGACATGTGTACTTGCGATTATTACTATACATCATTTTAGGAGTGCAACAAGTTTTAGGCGCCATTGTCAGAGATGGTTAGTACTCAATTTACCACTTTTTGTTATGCTATTCATATTCTTGTTCATTTTTTGTTTAGTATATTGTGATTGTATTTGCTTTTAGTAGTATAATTTAGTTATTTCTGTTCACTATTCATCCATGTTCCTAAATCTTTATTGCTTTACCCAAAAAAACCCATAAAAACAAAAGGGCTTTTGATTACATGATTGGTTGGGTTAGGGATCCTAATAGCAAGCGTTTGAATAAATTGGAGACCAAACTAGAAAACAATGGTGAATCATAACATAAATTGAGGATAAATAGATGGGCAAAGCTCAATCTCTACCTAGGACCAGTGACATGACATCTTTTATCCACCTAGGACCACTAAACTATCATGATTTAATATATTGGCCCTAGAGAAAGTTCCTCTTGAACTGAAGCCCCAATATACCTATATGCTCCCTACGTTTACATGTATAAAGAAAGCTTACCTGTTTCTACGAGAGTTTGAAGAGGTTTGTTCCATGATGTGCTACCCTAATGTGCCTGTTGATACTATGTGATTGAAATTTATTTCTCTTGCTTTAAAAGATGATGCTAAAAAGTATATATATAGTCTGCTGATAAACCCCATTAACGGGGATGTAGCGGGTCTTTATGCAAAAATACTTCCCTAATAATAAATTGTTAAGCTAAAGAATAAAATTAATCAATTTGTACAAGCTTATAGGGAATCACTTTGGAAGTACCTTGATAGGTTTAATAACCTCTCATCTTAATGTTCTCACCATGTTTTAGACGAAATTCATTTATGTCAAATTATTTATGAAGGTATGACCAACAGAATAGGACAATGGTAAAGTCAATGAGTCATGGGAATTTCTACCTAACCCTAATGATGCTTAGGAATTTCTAAAGGATCTAATTGAGAAGATTATGTAGTGGAAACCACTAGAGATGACAGCCGAAACTTTAGGTATAATAGGATAAGGGGTGCTATGCATGGTGTCTCTAACTTGGGTCACCGTGAGTCTAGATTTGTTATCCTTGAAAGTATGATGAAGGGATTAGTTTTGTAACAATCTCAACCTTCCCACAAGGTATGCTCCCGATGTTACACATTGGATCATACTTTGAGCAAGTGTCCTTACTTTGCTTATAAATTGGTCTCAGTCTAAGAATAAGTGAACATGGCCTACTAGAGACCAAAGAATGACCCTTATTCTCCCACATTTAATTCAAGGTGGTGTGATCATCCTAATTTTTCTTGGAGTAGTGGATTTAATGTAGTAGTGCCTAACAGGTGAGGATGGTTTCCTAGAAATTCCTCGTAAACCATGTAGAGGTCAAGCTTCTAAGGTGTGCCTAATGTAACTAAGCAGCCAGCTCCTCTTCTTCCTATTAGACTTATTGCCCAGTCTTAGCCTTTTCCTAGTTATAGTTGACTCGATATATATGAAAGGCAAATTAAAAGTGATATGAAAGGATGTTAAGAGAGAGTAATGAAAGAATGGTGAGAGTGATGACATAGCAGTTTTTCTAGTTTTCTATGGCGAACAGGGAAAAATGAACCTTTCCTAGTCAGCTTGAGAATAATTCTAAGGGTGGAACCTCATATGGCTCGTCTCATTATACTTTTAGAAAAGGTCAATGTTGTAATAACTTTATGGTCCAGATAAGATATTGATAATCATGTAGGTGACAACGTGAATAGGACATCTAATTCCCCCTATTCCTTCTCCTACTATTTCCCCTATTACTGCTAAAGATTCTAGAGAGTCTAAAGAGGATAAGCTTGCTACTATAGTGACTATATCTCCTCCTTAGACTACTCTCACTCCTCCTTTACAGGTCCAGAAACATATAAGTCCTTTCCCCAACAGGCTGAAGGGAAAGAAGGACCAGACCCATATTGACAAGATTAAGGAGACTTACTCCTAGGTTAAGATCAACCTTCCCCTATTGGATGTTATCCAGTGGATACCCCCCATATGCTTAATTTCTAAAAGAAGCTTTGCACAACTAAGAGAGCAATACTATGCCCAAGAGAGCTTTCTTAGGCTTTAATCTAAGCTCTATTATGTCTGATCATATTCCTATCAAGTACAAGGATCTAGGTTGCCCTACCATTTCTATAGTGATAGGTGGGCAGACCCTTAATAAATCTTTACTAGATCTAGGAGCTAGTGTGAACTTGCTCCCATTCACTTTGTATGAGAGACTTGGACTAGGTGAGTTGAGACCGACCAAGATTGTCCTCCAGTTAGTTAGCAGGTCTACTAGAATTCTCAAGGGTGTTGTGGACGATGTGCTCATTAAGATGGGGGAATTCATTTTCCCTATTGACTTTGTAGCACTTAACACTAAGGTTGTGCCTAATATTGAGTCCCATGCTCCTATAATTTTGGGGTGCCCTTTTTGAGCTATATCTAATGCTTTGCTTAACAACAATAATGTTGTTTGATAACATGACTCTTTACATGAATATTTTTCATTTACAAAGACAAGCTGATCATTTTAGTGATGTGGATCATTCTAGCTTCAACTAAATAGGTGATTTTTCTTATGATGAGTTAGAGTTTAAGCATGCGGTTGGACCCTGGGATCATATAACCTATTTTTGATAGTAAGTGGGGGTTAGTCCTGTTAGGTCATTCCTAAGAACATTGGCATTATCATGTTTAAGAATGATAAGAATGAGCTAATCCCAATTGAGTCTAGCCTAGGTGGATAGTTTGTATTGATTGTAGGAAATTGAATGCTGCTAACTCGGAAGATCATTTTTTGCTTTCTTTCTTAGACCAGATGTTGGGGAGGTTAGTTGGACATTCAACCTATTGTTTTCTTGATGGTTACTTTGGCTACACCTAGATTTCTATTGTTCCTGAGGATTAGGAGGAAGACTACCTTTACCTATCTTTTTAGCACTTGTGCATTAGAAGGATGCCTTTCAGTCTATATAATGCCCCTGCTACTTTTTATAGATGCATTATTTTCATATTCTGTATTTTGGTTGAACATTGCATGAAAACTTTCATGGATGACTTTTTTGTATTTGAGTCTTTTTTTAATGATTGTTTGACTAACTTAAGGAAAGTTTTGAAAAGGTGTTGGAGAAAAATTTGACCTTGAATTGGGAAAACTATCACTTGATAGTGAAGGGGACTGTCTTAGCCCATGTTATTTCTAGTAATGTTATTGAGGTTGATAAAGCTAAGATTGATTTGATTGTTAATCTTCTCCCTCCCACTTAAGTGAAAGATGTTAGGTCCTTTCTTGGACATGCTGGATTTTATTGCAGATTTATTAAGGACTTTAGTAAAATTGTCAAATCATTGTCCAACCTTCTAGCTAATGATGTGCCCTTCCACTTCTCTTAGGAGTTTTTAAAGGCATTTACTAAGTTGTAGGAAGCCCTAACCATAGGCCCCATTCTGCATCCCCCCATTGAGGGCAAAACTTTTGAGTTGATGTGTGATACTTCTTAATATGTTATTGGGATTGTTCTAGGATAGCGCATTTATAAAAAGCCCCATGTTATCTATTTTGATAGCAACACATTAAATGATGCCCAGATGAATTATACTATGGCATAGAACAAGTTCTTGGCTATGGTTTTTATTTTTGAAAAGTTTAGATCTTACTTGATTAGTTCTCATGTCTTTGTTTTACTAATCATACGACACTTAAGCACCTTCTTTCAAAAAAAGGGATGCTATGCCTAGGCTCGTGAGATGGATGCTCCTTTTGCACGAGTTTGATTGTGAGATTAATGACAAAGGTTCGGTACCCTGTTCCTAACCACCTATCTAGGATAGTGTATACTAGGGGTACTGAGGCACTTATTCTCGAGTGCTTCCCTAATGAGCACTTATTTGTGGCTTAGTCTTATCCTTGGTATGCTGATATTATGAATTAGATTGTTATTGGTAAGATTCTTGAGGGTTGGAATAAGCACGACAGGGATAAATTTTTGTACTTGGTGAAATTTTATATTTTGGATGATCCTTCCTTGTTGAAATATTCATCTGATTAGATTGTTAGGAGATGTGTCCCAGACTATAAGGTGAGGAGTATACTGTCTTTCTATTATGACCAAGCCTGTTGAAGATACTTTAGTAGAAAAACGACAGCAACCAAGGTTCTTTAGTGCGAATTTTATTAGCCTACTTTGTTTAAGAATGTAAGAGTACTATAGGAGATTCTCTAGATGTCAGCAGTCAGGTCATATCACTAGGAGGGACATGATGCCCCTCAATCCCATAATTGTGGTAGTGCTCTTTGATGAGTGGAGTATAGATTTTATACAAGAATAAAGATATTTTGCTAGCTATTGATTATGTATCTAAGTGGGTTGAGGCTATCTCTACTAAGACTAATGAGGCTAGGGTTGTGGTAAAATTTTTGATGGAAAACATCTTTTCCAGGTCAAGCATACCTCATGCTATTATTCGTGAATAGGTACCCGTTTCAATAACCAATCCTCTGATTCATTGCTAACATATCACTTTATTATCTATATAGTAGCCACTCCTATCATCCGCAGACCAATGGGTGGGTTTAGGTTTCTAACAAGTAGATCAAGAAGAGAGAAAATAGTCAACAAGAACATGAAGGATTGGGCCAACAAGCTTATTGGTTTTTTATAAGCTTATAGGGTTTAGGTTTCTAACAAGTAGATCAAGAAGAGAGAAAACAGTCAATAAGAACATTAAGGATTGGGCCAACAAGCTTATTGGTGTTTTATAAGCTTATAGGATGTCTTTCGAGACACCCTTGGGTATGTCACCTTTATAAGGTAGTCTATGCCAAGCCTCACCATCTCCTAATTGAGCTTGAACATCGAGCTTGGTAAGTCATTAGGACTTTCACCTATGATCTTATTGTAGCAAGTGAGGGAAGAGACTGTAGTTGAGCGAGTTAGAAGAGATTCGATTTGAGACATATGAGAGTGCTATATCGTCTAAGGAGAGTGCGAAGTTGGTTCATGATAGGATGATTTCCCCAAACATGAAAGTGCTCTTATATGATTCAAGACTACACCTATTTTCATATAAGCTTAGGTCCTACTTAACATGTTCATTCAATTTGAGATATAAGCCATTAGGACTTTCAACTACGATCTTACTGCAGCATGTGAGGGGAGAGACTGCAGTTGAGCAAGTTAGAAGAGATTTGATTTGAGACATATGAGAGTGCTATATAGTCTAAGGAGAGTGCGAAGTTGGTTCATGATAGGTTGATTTCCCCAAACATGAAAGTGCTCTTGTATGATTTGAGACTACACCTATTTTCATATAAGCTTGAGTCCCGCTTAACGTATCCCTTTGTTGTTACTCACATATTTCCTTATGGTGTAGTTGAGATACAGGATCTTGCTACTGGAGCCAAACAGGAGGTTAATGATCAAAGATTAAAGCAGTTCCTAGAGCTTCTTAGATAGGAGCATATGGAATGTCTGATGCTCCACGAACCACCCAATGATTTTTGACGGCTAATGAGGTAGCTCGGGGACATTCAGTATCTAACCTAATACAATTGTTCCAACTCTTGTATATGTTATACATTGTGTCTTTTATTTTCTATATTTGTTTATATCTTTGTGTTTTTAATGGGCCTTTTCCTAGAATGCCGACATTTTATGATCTTAGCATAGACGAGGAAGCTATGCTTCAAAATTTTTGAAATAGAAAAAAAAAGAGAGAAATTGTTGAAAAAACGAGAAAGGTTTTCTACTTTTGTTTGATTTTGGGGAGTTATACTATTTGGTTAACTTTGACCACTTGTTCAAAGTGTGTCATTTCATATACCAATTCTAACCCCCTCATTCCACTATAATTTTGTGTCTAGCCCTTATTTGTACCATTGTCTTAAGCTATTAGGCTTCCATGGTTGATTCTTCCACTTCTTTTTTTTCTCTTTTATTTAGCCAAGAAAGAGAAAAAAAAAGGAAAAAAGCCCCAAAAAAAAGGAAAAACCAAGATTAAAAAAACCAAGATTGGCAATTACAAGTACCCCTTTGAGACATGCAATACTGGGTGTATCCTTTGACGTAATACTGCTACTGGAAAAGCTTGTCTTCTAAGGCAATGAGTCAATAAAATAGTCAAGTAGGACTAAGTCAAACCTTAGTAAACCCAACTCCTAGGATGATAGTACATTTGCACACTATGCACAAGTATGTATGAAAAATTGGCGTATGTGGGTGTCATCCTTAGGGATAAGAGTCCTAAAATGTACAGTGTGATTATATACAATCTTATATTTAGGTTGTAAGGATAATTTGTTGGTCAGTGTGTACAATTTTTCTTTGTGTATATTTGATTATATTTGAAAACAAAATTCAAAAAAAATTCTATTTTTCATTTTTCTTTCACTTTTTCCCTTTTTTTCAAAGATTTTATGGATATATCTTTTGCAAACTCTCATGAGACCGCATTTGTCAACTAGGGAAAGCCCAGGGTTTAAGACTTGTTGCACTTGCTAAGTGCAACTGTGATACCTATAAAAGTGAGTTAGATTAGATAGATTTTTTTCTATTTATTTTACTCGAAGATGAGCAAATCGTAGTGTGGAAGTAATTGTTTGGGCATCCAAAGTGTCCATTTATATGCCCCTGATAACCTAGTTTTTCCTCATAATTGAGATTATTTTTTGGATTTGTTTTCGGGTTCTATGATTTTTTTTTAATACAAAATAGGGGTTCAATGAAATAATGGGTAAGAAAGGCAAGCAATAAAGAGATGAAGACCAAGAAATTCAGCTCGAGTTAGAATATAGTGTGAGGCCTACTCTTAGATGATTTACACATAACCCCAACCTCTGACCCACTCAAATCTCCTCCGGCCCACTCAAATCTCTTTCATGAAACATGCCCAACCCACTATGAAGCTCACGGCAATTCCAGTCAACGCAAGTCCATCCTAGTCAATCTTGTTCCCATGCGGATGACACAATGAAGAGTCACCCATCAATGGAAAAAATGAAGAATGACAACATGGGCCTGCTTTTGTCTTCTGCCCAATCAAGTTCCATAGCATGGACTTGTTCCATTTGTTCGTCACTACCCAGAGTTCCTCATTACTCATGCCCAAAGTCAATCCTCATAAGAAGATGTTGGATAATTGGGAAAACAAATAAGAGTTGCAGTACCTCAATGACTGTGGGAGTTTTCTAATTCTGCACAGACTTGGATAAGAGAAAATACATTAGAATTGTACCTCGGTTAGGGGAGGCGGTAGAGTGGTGGATAGAAAACTATATTATTAGTCAAATTAGGGGGTTGGCAATACTATAAAAGGGGATGTGGAAGTAATCAGGGGGACATGAATTTTTATAGTTTCATTCATCAAGATCTTAGGGCTTAGTTTATTTCCTCCCTCTATTATTCTTAATCTTCTTCTCCATTATTCAAAGCTTTATTTAATTAAAATTATATTTTTTTATTTTCTTTTCTTTTTTGCAGTGGTTGTATCTAAATCCTAGGTTGAAATATGATTCAGTAGCTTTTAGATTTAAATTCGCTGTTTCATTCCACTTTGTTTAGCAGTCTGGGTTCATGTTTTGATCCTCCATGTTTTTCGTTCTATTTGAGTTCATGTCCTTTTATGCTTCTTTGTCTTTCAGCAGTTCATTATGCCTGCAATCTTATGTTTCATTATTTAGATACACCAAGTACAATATCTTGTCATTATTTAATTAAACATTTGCATTAGTGACAAAATCTAGTCATTGTTTCTTTTTATTTTATTTTATTTTAATCCTTTACATTCTGAGCATTAGATTGTTAGTGTTACTGTTTTTAATGCTTCATTGTTATTGTTTGGTTGCCTAAAGTCTTTAACATTAATATTATTAGTTAAATAATTTGAGCATGTAAATTAGTGCTATCATTTTTATGGGAGCAACCTGTACTGATTAGATATTATTACAGACGGACACCATGCACTTTTGGTTTTTACTATCCCTCCTTTTTTGGCATCTATTCCTAACCTATTCAGACTTACAATAATATTGGTATCATTACTTGCCATTCCTTATTCTGTTATTTGTTCTTTCAAAATAATGACTCGAATTGGCAATATTCCCCATTACTTTCCTTATCGGAATATTTTCCCCTTAGTTACCTTTGCATTTGTCATCAGCTGCATTCCTTTACTACGCCATAACTTCTTGATTTCAATGAGTTATGTGAAGAATCTTGAACAAAATAAAGCTAGTCCATTATACTGATATTCTTTCCTTACACCTTATGTTCATTAGTTTCATGAATTACAAGTGTCATTTTCTTTAACGTGTAGATACCTTATTCTTAATATTGGATTTCTCCCTACGTTATTCCTTGGTTTTATCACATGCTTCAAAACCTGATAGATCCTCAAGAATGCTTGTGCTTTCTCCTAACATGATTAAGATTGTCCATGAGTTTAATTACATTCAATTCAATACATTCATTTTGATTGAACACATCTATTTTCAACGGAGTGCACTAATTCTCAACTGAATTCACTAATTTTCAGATTTAAGGAATTGTTGGAACTCTGATATTTTTAAATATTATAACATCTTTTCTCATTCTATTGAAAGTACATTTGTGTATGGAGTCATACCTTACTTCATTTGTTTATAGTAATCTATCTGTATAGCATATTATGAATCAAGATAGTATCAACTTTATTTGATATGGATGAATGTTTGATACCTTGAGTATCTAAACCCCATCATCTATCCTGGAAATCAGTGGCTTAAACTATTTCACTTCTTATAAATAATGTTGTTACTACAGAATATCATCTTGCTAACCTTAACCTTTATATACGTGGATGGACATCATGAAAGGGCATTTGACTGTTAATATTAGCCATTATTTGTCCTTGTTATTAATGCTTGAGGTATGCTTAATGCTCATTGTTATTCATTTGTGAAGCCATTTATTTACATGCATGTTTTGTTCCATTAACACCATGCTAAATTTTTTTTTAATCAAATGTTGAATCATGTGGCCACCCTCTCCTTGACTGCATAGCAACACAAATGTTTAAAATCAGTGGTAACTTATTCGATCTCTACCAAACCTTTTTATATATGTTGTACATTTCGACTCTATAGCCTTCAAGATTAGCAAATCTAACAAGTTGAGATTAGTTGTGAGTATGAAAGGTTCAAGACTATATGAACATAAGTGTATAGGGCCTAAAACAAGGGTTAATCTTCAGACATTGAGATGAGTCAAAATGGTATAGAGACCTTGATTCCACGTTCATGTGAGACCATCAAATAATGCATGTTGGAAGGTGTACTTAAATCTAGATCACCAAGTACCTTACCCATACTATGCATTATATCCCGAAGTTAACAATTCTAGAGGAAGATTTCATGCTAAAAATGTACATGGATATATAAGAATTGCTAAGGGCTATGAATGGTATGATTTGTAAGCATATGATTAAGCATAGAAGAAGCACGCTTAATGCATATATATCCTTAGTTTGAGACATTTAAGCCAAATGTAGCCACCTAAAGGTTACATAAGTAATCACTGAAGACGACAACTAAATAATTTTCAACATGTCACGACAAAATTGTATCAACTTTCAAGTTTCAAGGATGAAACTTTTTTTAAGAGGGAAAACTTGTAGCAGCCTCAGCCTAATTTATGTTAATGATTTTCACTTAATCAAATTTTACAAAAAATTAAACCCGCGCAATTAAATTCAGTATTTGGAACTGCTATGTTTTGCAGGGTTCATGTGATGACAGTGGCCTCGCATTAAGAATTCTAAATTGTGACCATTTAACTATTTAACATTAACCTGAGTAATCTAATAATAAAATCTGTGTTAGTTAATATGTACATAAATGACAATGATTAGTTTATAATATACATGTTTAAATTATATTATGTAGGTTAGAATGGTATAAATTAACATCATAAATAAGTCTATATTATATCATCCAATCAATTAGCCAATTAGTTAACTAGAAAAATAAATAATATACCTGAAAAATAAATAAGAAAATAATTACATAATAAATAGGCAATTTCGAAAAAATGGAAAAAATAACAAAAATAGAGTTAATAATCTCCAAATACATATAATGTTTGACCAAAAATCTCAAAACCTTCATTTCTCTCTCCCCTCTCCTCCTCCTCTGCTCTCCCTTGCCTAGCCCTCGTTAGCCTAGAATCCACCATGTTGCTACTAGGCAGGCTAGCCATCCGTGGCTGCCAGAGTCGTTGGAAGTCGTCGGCTGCGACCACCATTCTTTTTCAACTTGTTCTTGCCTATTTCTTCTAATTTTCAAGGTAAAAACCCAAACTTCTTAATCTCCTTTCACATGTTCTTGATTAGTTTCTTTGAATTGATAAGATCAACATTTTCTTTGGGCTTATGTTGGCATTTAGATGTGAATTGGAGTATTAACTATGGTTGATTGAGATGGAATAAAATTAGGATATTGGATGTTGGATGATAAGTTTAAGCATGAAATGGTAGTACCAAAACAAATCATTTTGTCTTAAGTACTTAGTAATTATGGCTAATAGAAGGATTAACTGTATATTTTGAATCAAATATAGCGATTTGTTTTGATTGGAATTGACTAATGAAGTGGTACTTGCAGAGTGAGAGAGTGAATTGAGTAAATTTGAATATTTTGGATAATCATGCATAACTTGAGCTTTGCATTGAGAATTTTGATGGAGTCTTGATGTAACTAAATTGGAAGGGTTGGAGTATAATTTCCATGACAAAGTTTAGGAGAAAAATACAAATTTGGTGAGTTAGTAATAGTTAAGCTTAAAATGAAGAGTTATATTTGGATTGAGGCTTTGAAAATAATGTAGGCTAAACCAGGAGGAAATACGCCAAATGGTGCAAAACCTAAAAGTATCCAAAACTAATCCAGTTTGGACACTTATACTTTTCACCTAATATCTTTGGATTGACTTCTCCAATATAAGTTTGAGAAAAGTTATATGAGACTAGAGACTTTAAACTCTCTCTTAAGTCTTGGTACACCCATTTTGGGCAAGTAGATTAGTAAATATAGCCACTTGAAATTGGATCATGTGATCTCAAAGTAACAAGAAGTTATCCCTTTCACATTTTGTGTCTCCTTTACTTTATTGTCCATAAGACGCTACTGGTTGTAATTTCTTGCTTTTGTTGAGTTAGCTTTTAAGGCTCCACTATATTATTAGCCTTTTAGGTTGTATTCAATCATATTTGAATCATGAATGAAATTTTAAAAGCAAATTGCTCTTAACTCTCTAATCGCTAAATCTCTCTAAACTTTGGCCCGGGATTGGTTCCTTTAGCTAATTTCTTGTGGTTTTCCTTTAGAAAGTTAGTGCTGGAATTTTGGTGTTGAATGGTGGCTTGCCATTAGCTTAATACATATTCCTTTTTGGTCTGAGTTTGTTTCTAGTTTCATTATGCTTAAATGATTTTCAACATGCTTTAATCAGTTATAAAATATAAGTGACAGATGACATCTAAATAGGCAAAAATATTTACGTGCTATTTTACTCAACTTATGCAAAGAAGGAACATTTAAATTTGCTAAAGAAACTATATGAAGGAATTAATGTATTGAATTAAGCATAAACAGATTTATTAATCCAACAGTGGCAGACGATCGAACCTTGACTCTGAATGACTGGTCGAGAAAGGAACTTACTAATTGGAGAACCTTCACGATCCCATAGCCCAAAAGTCCTAGGGTTTTGTGCAGAAAATCCTCTTTAAAGTACCCTCAATGATTCTTGTGTGTATCTTTCCTCTTAGACTGGTCTCCTTTTATATTAGATGGACTAGTCGATGAACTAGAATTTCTTAGGTGACTAGGCTGTCAATTTATTGTATGGATTGGGCTCGCACCCGTTATGAGTGTATTATGCCCTAAATCCAACACTATATTTGTCCAAAATAGTCAAACGTATTTTGTCTAATCCAAGACTTAACAAATTGGTCTAGCTTATGGACCACTTTTTATTTTTTTTTCATCCCATAATTATTGACATTTTGAGTTTTGTTCTTGTCTCAATTTGACCTAGAAAGCACTGCTACAAAAACTATTGATAAAATTGAACACTACCAAGGTTACGAAGTTAAAAATCAATATAAAGAGTGAGGGTGCTCAAAATGAATATGAAAAAAAGTCGAATAGGCAAATACAAATACCTAAGTTAGCGTGTTTTTTTTTTTTTTTTTTTTGGTAGTGATGTAATTTGATGCTATCATTTGTTTTGTATTGTTTTCTATGGAGATTTTTTTCGTCTTTAATTTTTATATGACATGCCAAACTAGTCAGCATTTTAAAATCTTACCGATTATCTTATGCTCATAAATTTCATGTAATTAGCGTTGAATACCACTCATAATCATATCCTATGTTGGAGTCACCCAAAAATTTTGGTTGAGCTTTGGCCAGAGCATTCCTTGATTAATTAGCTTATAAAAGATTTGATGAAAGCCAACCCTAGTATTAGTCAAAGTAGTGTCAGAAAGACTAGACTTATCATCAATATCATTAGGGTGTCTGACAATTGTGCCAGAGTTACAAACACTCAAAGTCAATCTAGGAAAAATTACTCAAGTAGACAATCTGTAATGAAGCCACAACCTGATCAAAGCATGAACACTTTTATAACTGCTTATCAATTAATCATATTAGGCTACTTGCTAAATCATAGAGAAAAAGAAATATAGAGCATTAAATGTGTATAACGTCAAAATGATTAGGTTATCCATTGTGCAAGGCAAAACACTCCTTGAATTACACTTATAGTATCTGAATCCACAAGTCACTCTAACCAAGTAATTGAATATTGCTTTGGTAAAATTAACAAGAATAATTATAAAATTATCTATGGATTATTGTTATAACTTATGATCCACAAAGGAAAAGCAGCCAAGCAAGTAAGATTCAAAATGCCCCCTCTAACAGCTAGCTATCAACATCAAGCATTTAATATTTGATACAGCACATCCTCTTAGACTTCTTAATCGATAGCCCCAAATGATGAGATTAGGAAGGGTATTGAGCTCAACAGCTAGACCAATGGTTATATTGATGAGAGGTTATGAGGTGGTTATTTAGGTTATGGAAGGATATTTGAAATACACCAAGAAAGTGATTAACCACAAAAGGAAAATATCAATCACCCTAAAAGTTGTCAAGGACTTTAAGCAGAATATTCCCATACTTTGAATCAAAGGCTGATATTGAGGATGTCTTCCAACGGCTAACACTTCAATATCCTATGGTCGATATATTTAAGGAACATCTATGAATAGAAGATCGAATAGAAGATTTACGGTTACAACACTTAAGCAAAAAGAAAGAGCACATTTAGAGAAATACATTATGAGCTTTGTACTCAATCTTTACACTTTCATATTACTTGTATTCGTGGTTGTTTTAGGGAATGATAGTCAGTATTTGTGTGATTATGATTGTTGTCCACCTAAGAGTTAAGAGAACTCTAAGTGTTAAGGTTGTTAGAGTGCTTGAAGAAAACTTTAACAGTAGGCAAGAAGCAGGTGAGCCTTACTTGGTGAGCTCCGCTAAGTGTGGTGGCGAGCTTAGCAGAGTTCTCAGAGAAAACTTTATTGGTTGGTAGGGAACACGAAAGCTCTTGTCAAATGAGTTAAGCTTATCAAAGTGTTCAATGAAAACTCTAGTTGCAGGTAATGTATCAAAGGACACTTGCAGAGTTTACCTGAAGGAGATAGCAAAGTGGATTGAAATTCTTAGAGATGACCTACACAGAGACATAATCTATTCATTGGGTGAACTTTGTGACAAATCTCTTATCTAGTCTCCTTATCTTTCTTGCATTATTAGTACTTATCCTCTATACTTGCATATAGAGTCTCTGTTACCTAGCGTTATTAAAAGTTAACTCAACATAATTGCTGACCTGAACTGAACACGAAATTAAGTGAGTTTAAGTAAAAATTTTCAACTCATTTAATTGAATGGGTTGACGCGTTTAACCCTTTTAATTAATTGGGTTGGGTTCAAGTTAATAATTTTGACACTGAAAAATACCTATTTTACCCGTTTCATTAAATAAGCTAGATAGATTGCCCTGTTTACCCAATTACCATATATATTTAGGGGAAATTGTAAAAAAGTAGGGTTTAATCAAATCGATCTTTATTTTGGGATTGTGGTTTTTGTGGATCATGGTTCATGAACAATGATTACATTATAACTCAAAAGATTGATTTATAGTGCTCGATAATTATATTTTAATCAAAATATTAAGCGGATAACGGGTAACCATATAACTTGAACCTGACCCGTTTATATGAAACTGGCTAATGGGTAAATCTCAGGTCCACCTGTTTAAAAAATAAATGGGTACATGTTAAGATTTTCAACCCGTTTAATAAACTGGTTATGTTCAAGTCAAGAACTTATCAACTCGTTTAACTTCAACATAAACATGAATTTGACCTAATCTGACCTATTTGATAGGCTTGCTATTACCTAACCATCTTATCTGCTATTTATCAAAGTCTCTAGTTTATCAAAATTGCTTCTATTTAAGTCTAGCGTCAAAATTCAAGTCCAAAATTTTTAGTGGTGACTGTGTTAACTCTCCCTTTAGGGTAACAAACCCTGATATTGGGGCCAATAGTTCTTGTGTTAGAACCAAAAATATTTGTCATGACTAATACTTTACTTGAAAATTGACAACCAAAATTTTATTCAGAAAAAAAAAAGAAAATCGAAAAAATTCAAATCAATCAGTCAAAAGTTACGAGGTAGTGAACTAAAAAAGCAGGAACAAAGTGCTGCCGTACTTAACTAGTGGAGAATGATTAATACATTTATTGTAGACCTGGGAGTACATATTCCCATGTTGACATGGACCAAAATTGCCAGGTAAGAAACAACATTAATTTTTTTAAAAGAAAAAAAAATTATCCCACGACATTATGCTGAATGGCATCAAAGTGGAGGAACTGCTCCTGTAACCGTTATAAACGCTTTGCATTCCCCCATCAATTTCGTTCATCAGCAGAGCTCCCACTACTACCCAACGACTACCTCTGCTGATCTTCTTCCACCACCAGCGCAACAAATCACATACTCTAAAACAAAAATCTGCACTTTGAAGAGCATCAAAATCGCATCAGTTCTG
This sequence comes from Carnegiea gigantea, assembly GCA_029747015.1. NCBI lineage: Eukaryota > Viridiplantae > Streptophyta > Magnoliopsida > Caryophyllales > Cactaceae > Carnegiea > Carnegiea gigantea. The sequence continues at coordinate 24,436 of JAKOGI010003039.1, read as the reverse complement.
AACCCAGCAACCATGGCAGATGGAGAAGAACCCATGCGTGCAGCAAATGCAAATGAACTTGAAAATGCAGTGAATGACAATAAAAGAAGAAACTATGTAGTGACCATTACATATAAGAGAAAATCGAGGTAAGTGTTTATCTAATTTGTGTTGAAAGGTTTCAAACAACCCACCAAATTTGTCGTTCAAGAGCTTGAGTAGCATGTGAATTGATGATTGTTATTGAACCAATAGAGCATGCAAAAACTTGAATGAATTAGGGCAAGGGTCAATTTCGAAATTACAAAGACGTTTGCATGTTGTGTGGCTTGGTTTGGCGGGGATATTGCAAACATAAATTGTTCAAAATCAAAGTGAACGATAAACACACAAATAGTGAACTAACCCTAAGAAGCTGTGAAGTCAGTTATGAACAAAGGATAAAACTAGTGACAGTGAACAATTATACAGAAGAAAGTGAACAACAATAAAATGAATCATGAATGACAGACTATGAAGAACTCATTATTAAACAATTGTAGATTAGGCTATGATATAGTATGCTATGCAATCAACTAGCTATACATATGACAACAACTATATCTTGCAGAACATTGGTCAGTGAAGCTGAAGGTGAAAGACAAGGGAAAGCACACAACAAAGAATCAGAGCCACATAATAATGATGACCAGATGAGTCAATCTACTGAATACACTGTTCCACCCAAACCTGAGCCTGCAAGCAAGAAACAAAGGAAGCAACACCACAGAGATAGCCTGCAACCAACAACGAAAAGAGCACCCAAAATAACTACTAAAAAGAAAGTCCAATTCAGGCATATTGAAGTTGAAGAACCTGTAAATGCAAATACAGGTCTTTAAGTTATAAGAACTTGATCATGGACTGGGCTGCTCAGACATAGAATGGCCCCGGGTGGCTTCCTAACATTAATGGAGAGACTAGACTATGACCAATGGTCAGCTATAATGCATACAGGGTTTGGAGGAATGCTGTCGGTGAGAACGAAATTAATTTCGAAAAAATTGGCTAGGTGGCTATTAGAAAAATATGATCCTTGGGATAATTCGCTGAACCTAACCAATGGTAAACTCCTAATAGATGAAGAGGACGTATATGCAACTCTAGGACTACCAATGGGAGAACATGAAATTATTAAAGGTCATAGTTCAGAAGCTGAGATAGAGTTTTTATAACTGTGGAGAAGAAGATGGAATGTTAAAAGAGCTGGACCCCCAATGGGAAGCATGGATGAAGTAATCCTAGATTGTGGTGGTCATAGACAGGAGTTCATTACTGACTTCATCACGTATGCCATCTCTACTTGCATTGTGGGAAATGCAAATGGCACTTGCCAATCCCGGGTAGTCAAGTGTTTGAGGAATATCGATGAAATCAAAAAATACAATTGGTGTGGATATGTACTAAAGTGCCTGAACGATGCAGTGGTAGAATGGAAAAAAGACAAAAGCAAATTCTTCACAGGATTACTGCTATTCCTAATGGTAACTACCATTATCAACCCATTACATTTGTATGTATCCGCTGACTATGCACTTTGAAATAGTTCACTAAGCAAATGAGTAATGTTCACTATGGACTTTTAGTTAGTTCGCTAAGTTAAAGAATATGTTAACTGAATACCATGCAAGTGTTGTGTGTGTAAATTTTTCTTGTTGCACAATTTGCTTTGGAGTTGTACACTAACGAATTCAATAATGTTCACTTTATAACCTTGTTAGCATGATACCTTAATGCAACTCTATAAGGACACTCTCAAACTTAAAATGATACCTTAATTGCACTCGTCTCACAATTAACATTGCATAAGTTCACTGATGAAGTGAGGAATGTTCACTTTAAAATCAGAGTATATGAAATGTTGTGCAGTGTAAGAGTTCACTCAGTATTCTATGGTGTATTCTGAGTTCATCATTAGTTCTCTAAGTAATTGTACCAAGTTCATTATAAAACTTGAATGCTATTAAAACCGCAACCAACATAGAAGTTCACCCTAAACCCTAAGTCAGTTCACTAAGTAACTAAGAGAAGTTCACTCGATATCGAAGCTCACAATTCCACTATAAAATAAATACTGATCTCTGGTTTTTATGTTCAAGTTCACTACTTACTTGGTATTTGTTCACTAATGTATTGAGGAAGGTTCACTATTAAAACTGATTGGTGTTAAACCTGAGTACACCATAGAATTGCACCCTAAAACCTAAGAAAGTTCACTGAGGAATTAATAAAAGTTCACTCAGTATTTAAGCTCATAATTCCACTATAAAATAAATACTGATCAATGGTTTTTATGTGTATGTTCACTACTTACTTGGAATTGTTTCACTAATGTATTGAGGAAAGTTCACTATAAGAACTGAATGGTGTTAAACCTGATTAGCATGATACCTTAATGCAACATTATAAGAACACTCTTAAACTTAAAATGACAGCTTAATTGCACTTGTTTCACAATTAACGTTGCATAAGTTCACTGATGAAGTGAGGAATGTTCACTTTAAAATCATAGTATATGGACTGTTGTGTCGTGTAAGAGTTCACTCAGTATTCTATGGTGTACTCTGAGTTCATCATTAGTTCTCTAAGTAATTGTACCAAGTTCATTATAAAACTTGAATGCTATAAAAACCACAAACAACATAAAAGCTAACCCTAAAACCTTAGTGAGTTCACTGAGTAACTAAGAAAAGTTCACTCAGTATTGAAGCTCAGAATTCCACTATAAAATAAATACTAATCTCTGGTTTTTATGTTCAAGTTCACTACTTACTTGCTATTTGTTCACTATTGTATTGATGAAGGTTCACTATTAAAATTAATTCAAATATGGAATATTCAACTATTATGATAGTTGTTCTACCTGGATAGAGTCCAATTCAAGAGTAAGAAAGGTTGAAAGATCATTCCCAACTGCAATTAATTGGGATACAGACAAGGTGAGAAACAGAGACAAAGAGGAACAAGAAGCGGGAGAGTATGGGAAAGGTAGGATAATAGCAAGAATTGACTACGAAAGAATAGTATGCTTAGCTGAAGCCGATTTGGAGATCTACATGCAAGAATTGGAAGAAGACCAACCTCAACAAGGAGGAGCTGGTGCAATGTCCAGGGCAACCACAACCAAAGAGCAACGATGTCCATACTGCCCACATTGCAATGCACAACACGATGGCATCGTACATTGCAATGATGAACCACTTCAGGTAACTTTCATAAGTATCATATTAAATTAAAGAAATACTTATAATAACAAACTATGTTGTATTCAATTATTATTTCAGCGAATTAACTAATTCGACATGTGCAGGAGAACATCAGTACAGCTGCTGCAGCGCAACAGGGAAATAAAGGGACAGAAACTCATATGTAAATCTCATAACCCCAGAGTACTGACAAAGCAGGTGGGGATGATAATGTAAGAGACTGTTCCACCCCAGATGATCCGTATTATTATAGCCCAGAATTCCTAGAACAAGTGGACAAGCTAGAAAGTATGGCTATAGAAAGAATGGGGCAAAGAACAAGGATGGGCTGCAGTCCTCTAAGTTTCAACCTTGGATTATCACCTGAAAGGGAAGCATATGCCATACCTTCGTGAGACATAACACCTGCATCATTTCAGCCTCAAATGGGAGTATACACTGATCCTACAGGGTCAGTTGCAGCATTAGACTCCGAGCAGCATCTAAAACAAGCCAATGAAAATGCTATCAATGTGCAGAACACACCAGAAAAAAGTAAAGAGCCCCAGAAGCTAGCAGGAAAACGGGGAAACAAAAGGGGAAAACAGGTGGTGCTAAGACACTAGCTGAAGAGGATGATTAAAGAAATGCCCTTTCAATGCAGATCCCCGTATCTTAAAGACTATAGAGAGGCTAGAGATCAGCTAACTCTAGAACAGTTGTTGTTGGTGGACTATACGTTTCTCCCACCAGATGAATTGCACCCATCAACGTAAGTATCATGCTTTACAATTACAACGTTATTCATATTATGCTCTGATTATATATTATTCCTTAAGAACTAATGATTCAAAAATAACATATAGGGAGAAACTGTTTGAGTATGAGCATAAAGAAGAAGAAAGAAATTATGGATATTCAGGGAAGGATTTGAGACATTGGCTAGGACAGATTGAGACTTAGAGAGTTCTGTGGTGGATGTACTATGTCTTCTCTTAAACTGGATGGAAAGGAGAAGAAATCCCAGTGTAAGGAAAAGAATGTTCTCCAGCACAAATATTTATGTAAGAAATATATGCCATACATATAACGTACTTAGCTATTTTATAGCTCATTGTTGTTGACTACCATTTAATTGGGTGCTTCGAATTTACAGTTGGCCATGGAGAATGAAACTTCAAATCTACAGGAGATCTTCAAGACGGTAATGGACCTTGAAATGAGAAGGTATAAATAGATGAAATTGGATGAAGCACAATTGGTAAGAATCATAGCGCTTATCACTTTCATTAATATAACTCAACTACACAACACTACAAATTGTGAACAACCAACAACTGCATAGTGAACCAGAAGAATGACAACAGTGAACATTCAGTGACATTCCAAGAAATGAATTATACTTTGGAAAAAAGTATATTATGACCAGTGACCTCCTAGATGGTGAATAATCCCATTCAATATATTTTGAAGGAGAGAATTAACCAACATGAATAAGAAACACTAAATATGTTCATTTAACATAGCGTTTCATCTTGTATGTGACCACAGTTCACTATTAAACACCAGCGGGTTCATCAGTGCCATAATATGTTCACTAATTTATTGAGGAATGTTCACAATAAGAACTGAATGGTGTTAAACCTAATTGGCATGATACCTTAATGCAACATTATAAGAACACTCTCAAACTTAAAATGATAGCTTAATTGCACTTGTTTCCCAATTAATGTTGCATAAGTTCACTGATCAAGTGAGGAATGTTCACTTTAAAATCATAGTATATGGACTATTGTGCCGTGTAAGAGTTTACTCAGTATTCTATGGTGTATTCTGAGTCTAATATAACCGGAAAAGAAACCTTTATATGCATAACTTGATCCTTTTAATGTTACATGCAGGTGTTCTTTCCCATTCTTAGAGACAACCACTTTTTTGTCATTTGTTTCAACTTCGTAGCAAAAAAAGTGATCGTGCTTGACAATAGCATAGGAGAGACAACATCAATATAAAAACACTGCACAATGGCCATGGTAAACATTTTTTCCCCGATGCTCAATGCGTGTTCCTAACATGTATACAATGATACTTTGTAATTACTCATGTCTCATATCAAAGAATATGATTTTGTTGGGGGGTCCAATTTTGATGATTTGCCGTAAATAGGGAAGTACAATGGAATTCAACTACTATAGGATCTTCAAATATCCTTTCATTGACAACTTCATCTCCAAAGAACGGATAAAAGGGCTTGGGGGGAAGGGAGCTGCATTTAGTCAGAAGTTTTTCCCAGGGAATTGATTCCATGATGCTTAACTTAGATTGAATTAACTTCAGCAAAGTCTTGGAGAAGATGTAGATATGTCAGTAAGCACAATTACATTCGCAGGCTCAAAATTAGCTACTAGTAAGGCTAGCAGTTATGTGGGCTGTGACCTCTTCAACAGTAGTTGTTTAACTTACCACCATTAGTTTAGCAACTCAAATAACTTAATCAATGATCACCTGTTGTAATGCCCCGACCCCTCACGGTCGCGGGTCTTACCAATAACGGCTTCAAGGATCGATGACTGGCCCCACAAATCATCACAAGTCTTTTCGACATGCTTCGTCCTTGCTCACACGCTGCCCGGGAAACTTCCCAGGAGGTCACACATCCCAAGATTGCTCCCCAACAAGCACGCTTAATTGTGGAGTTCTTAAGAGTAGGCTTCCCGAAAAGAAAGGTGCACCTTTGGTGATATAAGTTGTCACTTCGATCCTTTTAAGCCACACTCGGGGTGTTACAATCACCCCTACCTGAAGCGCACAATGTCCTCATTGTGCCTCACCAACCGACCAACTTACAGTCCTCTTGACCGGCGGTCCACACCCAGTATCTTTGCCCCGCTATGCAACTACCCATGGGCTCTCCATCCACTGGCGCAGCTCACGGTCGCGAGTCGGCTCTGATACCATCTGTAATGCCCCGACCCCTCACAGTCGCGGGTCTTATCAATAACAGTTTCAAGAATCGACCACTGACCCCATAAATCATTACAAGTCTTTCCGGCATGCTTCGTCCTCGCTCACACGCTGCCCGGGAAACTTCCCAGGAGGTCACTCATTCCAAGATTTCTCCCCAACAAGCACGCTTAATTGTAGAGTTCTTAAGAGTAGGCTTCCTGAAAACCAAAGGTGCACCTTTCTTTTCGGGAAGCTCACTCTTAAGAACTCCATAGTTAAGCGTGTTTGCTGGGGAGCAATCTTGGGATGGGTGACCTCCTGGGAAATTTTCTGGGTAGCGTGTGAGCGAGGACGAAGTACGCCAGAAAGATTTGTGATGATTTATGGGGCCAGTCATCGATCCTTGAAGCCGTTATTAGTAAGACCTGCGACCGAGAGGGGTCGAGACATTACATCTGTAGTGTAGGGGGACTGTTTCATAATTGCTCCATTGAAATCTAGCGTGGACAATACTTTTATTAGCCATTCATATGTTCAAATGATCAATAATCTAAAACGGTTCATGGCTTGAATGATAAACTGCTGTCTACTGCCTTCTATGATAACTAGCATGAAGATTCATACCCATGTACCCAACTTTGCATCTCTGTCTTGGTTGCATGGCCTTTACATGTTAGCAGTAACATGTTGAACTTGTTGTAATCTTCTAAAGCTAGCTGTTGGAGTTTAGCCTTGTATAATTAATTAACTTCAACACAAAGACAATAATGCTATTCATTAATATGTCCCCATATAATGTGCAGACAAACCTATTTGCAATCTACTTATTGGATGGAGGACACAAAAAAGGAGTTGACGTGAGGAAATTTGTCCCAGTGTTTTGGACTCTTTGTTGGTAAGATAACACAAACATTCATGACTGTGGGATTTACACGATACGCCAGATAGAGGCATTTTAAGGAGGAAATGTCAAGTCATGGACACCTGGATTTGAGAAAAACAAGGTAACTATTCCACAATCCAGTTACAACTGCTAAATTACTGATTATTATATGCAAACGTTTAAAAGACACATCATATTAAAAACTGATTATCTCCAACAAACATGGCCAAAACGCAGGAAGAATTTGTCAAGCATCTACGTTCAAGGCATGCAGCAATGATATTACAAAGTGAACTGAACATCCTGCACGTGCAAATCCAAGAGGCAGCCAAAAAAGACTACCAGCAAAGATAAAGAGAACAACCACACGTCCAGCAGTAGTACTACTGCAATATTATGCAGTAAAATATAGTTTAAAACATACGTGCATAGTGCACACAGTATTCCTGAACTCCAGCTTTTATAATGTGAAATTGCAATAGTTCCTTTTCTATATTCAATACAAGTATGTGTGCACCTATAGCAACAATATTTTATGTGTAAGTTCACTGAGTAACTAAGAAAAGTTCACTCAGAGTTTAAGCTCACAATTCCACTTTAAAATAAATACTGATCTCTGGTTTTAATGTGTGTGTTCACTACTTACTTGGTATTTGTTCATTAATGTATTGAGGAAGGTTCACTATTAAAACTGATTGGGCTTAAACCTGATTAAACCATAAAATTGCACCCTAAAACCTAAGTGAGTTCACTGAGTAATTAAGAAAGGTTCAATCAGTATTTAAGTTCACAATTCCACTATAAAATAATTATATATATCTAGTTTTAATGTGTAAGTTCACTACTTGGTATTTGAACACTAATATATTAAGGAATGTTAACTATAAAAACTTATTGGTGTTACACCTAAAATAACAATACCTTGCACGAACATCAACGATGTCCATTAATTATCGATGTTATCCAATATGATGCACATTCATCTTCCATAATTCAATATTAAACTATACCACATAAAGCTATACAAATCACTGCACTGACCACTCGAGTTCATTGTACAACATCATATAGTTGAGTTTAGTCCAACAATTACAAAAAAAGGAACAGAATATGATTAAACTATTTAGAATATATGCAGCAACCATAAAGAATAAACAATCACGACAATCATAGTGAATAAAGTCATCTAGTTCATTAAGATGATATTGTGTGTTCACCATGATACTCCACGTAGCTCACATTACTATGGTCAGATTTGTAAATTATAATATACAACTTATTAACTTGGATGTTTACCAATACATCAATTCAAATAAATTTGGTTACTAACAATGAACTCTATCAAAACATGCACTAAATAAGAGGACAAGACTCGATGAACTACTTATATTTACACTCCGGAAAGTGAACATTATTAAGACAATTTAGTTCACTATCGACTGAGATAATAACATATACAATTGTGAAATATGGAACTGTTCACTATGCAAATTCAAAATGTTCATTACTATGTCAAAATAGAATTCAATATACATTAACAATATGAAAACGCTGCCATGAATAACAATTACAAACAAAGACCTCATAGAACTAGAGATAATTTGGGCTATAAAATACACCCCAAAGAAAACTTATAAACAATAAATAATAACAGTGAACATCAACATTGAAATATGTGGAGGTCACAACTCATATGGTCTCAATAACTCGATATATACTGTTCTGGTACATAAGAACTAAACATTAGAAATAAAATGGACTCCAACTCTGCACTAAGACTTTCATTGCTCATCATTAGGAGTAGCATCTGCAAGAAACTTATCAGTACGAAACTGTTGTACCATTGCCGGAGCCGCGATAGGCATAAATCCTGTACTAATATTAGATGGATGTGAATAGTAAGACGAGTGGAAAAACAACGATGGAAATGAACCCTACATAAAAATGAAAACCAACACTGAGTCAATTAAAAAGTTCACTATACTATTCAATGTTGTTCATTGAAAAACTTAATGCCGATCACCCACTTAAAATGTCCTATACAAACATGACCAAACAAGTAAATGCAAATGAACCAAAATATGTACCTCACCCACATGATGCTGAACGTGCGAAAGTGAAGATGAAAGATTAAATGTCGGTAATGAAATATGCTAAATCAAAAATGTAGTAAATAACAACTCCAACACAAAACCAATGCATTACAATAATAACATAATTAGTAATGTACATGTCGAAGCATATGCGAGGAACTTATGCCAGTATACGGAATAGCACTTGGACAACATGGAGCATTCTTCATATACCACAACATGGAAATTAAAGTCACTGACCACTGTAATATCATATAAAATATAACAAATCTGAAAAAGGCATACATCCAAATATTCAATGTAAAAAAAACTAAGCGCACCCATAGGAAAAAACATAAATAATACATCAACTTTAACATTACCTGGGATTGTGCTGAAGATGAACCCACATCAGTCTTCAACAACTTCTTTGACTTCCTCCGTTTAAGTTGATCGCATTTCTTTTCAACCATACTCTTAAGTCTCTTATTCCTAACACCTTTTTGATGAGATCTGGGAGGATTTAGGACATTCGGAAGTGAATTCGAATCCTTCCCCTGTCCATCTTCATCAATATGTATAGAACCCACATCAAATTCAATTACTTTCTTAAGTTCCATACAATACTGTTCACAATGAGCCCTTGCATTCTTGTTCATTTGACTTGCTGTAATAATTGAATTCATTTTCCTCATCATTTACATCCTCCAAACCGAAGAGCAACCTACATTGTCTTTACCATTAGATGTTCCAAAATCAAGAGTTTGACCATCTTTTATGCCCTTACACCACCTCCTAATTATATATTGATCAGGCACTTGTTCAACGCAACAAGCATGTAGAACCCTTAGGCAATGAGAACATAAAATCCCAACCTCCGGAAACATCTTACAAGTACAATCAACAACACTTTCATCTCTATTATATGTAACAATGTGACGAACCTCATATGGATCTACTCCATGAGAATCCCTTCCAACCCTAATACCCCACACCTCAAAAGACATAGAACATGAAGAACTTTCAATTGCTTTGTAATTATATGCAGCTCCATCAATGAACTCCTTCTCAAACATCAAGAAAGCTTCAACAGTATACACAGATATAGCATGTTTCAAGATGTTTACTGAAGGAAATGCCATTTCTACATTACCTTTGTTACATCTATAATCTTCACCATTCTCTTTACTCGTCCACTTAGATACAACATCACAAAAAATGTTATAAAAATCACAAAGATCAACTGTGGCACACAACCTCCTTTTCAAAGATCTATTTGTTATTTCACTCCTTTAGGAAGATAATACGCCACCAGAAAAAATTCTTTTGAAAATGCCAGACACCACTTTTCACGTAATGTATACAAGTTAGAAAGCCAATGATTGTTACTACAATCGTACTTTTCCATCGTCCTGAAAAATACAAATCAAATCATAAGCAAAACACCCCAAACAAACTTTAAAAGTGGAAAACCTATTCTGTCGTTGATAGTGCACTCATAGATACTAAAATTGAAGATTTGTGAACTCATACCAATAACTAAAAAACAACATAAGCCCATGCCACAACTTTGGTGTATGATATATGCCATTCACGGAAACACAAAATTGCATGGTGTTCCAGTAAAAGAAATAGAAAGAAGAATCAACCATGACACACCTTTGATGAATAGTCAGAACACAAGTAAAGGCATAATAGTTATAACATTGCCCACTCTTAATGCATGGTAACATATTTTCTGAAATTCAACAATGAACCATACTCAACAATTCAGTGAATACAATGGTATAAAATAGTGAACCATATTTAATTTATAACACTGATTCATACTGAATTCAGTTATATAGCTAGTAACAATCTTTAATAATTACATACCTCTCCCAAAAAAATTGGAACTCCTCCACAGTGTCACAATCCATCAAAACTCTATTAAAAATCTTCGTGAATCCTTCACACGATCTAAGGTGTCCAATTTTTTCCTTGAGTTTTCAATAATGTGCCAACAACACAATCCATGACGAGTAAGAGGAAACACCGACTTAATTGCAGAAGCCATGAAAAATGCCTGATTTGTCATCACAGTAATTGGATGCTTCTCACCCATAGACTTCAAGAATGTCTTAAACAACCAAACAAAAGACTCTATCTTCTCATTCATCAAAAAGCCACAACCAAACATAAAATTTTTTGAATGATGATTCATCCTAACAAATGGCGCACAAATCATGTCATACTTGTTTGTCCAATACATTTTGTCAAATACAACCAAATCTCCAAACAATACATAATCATCCAACATTTGCTTATCCCGCCAAAAAAAACTTACTAAACAATTGCTCACATCAAGCTCAAATGCAAAAAAGATATCATCCTCATACTTGAGACGCCTATTAAATATTTCAATTAATGAGTGTGCATCTCCACCATCAAATGTTTTGTCCTTCAATTGTGACAACTTGTTATATACGTCTCGCAACCCATACCCCAAAGAAGGAGAACCCCCAGCCTGTTTCTTAAGCACACGATATGCATCAGCAACACTTATTCCCGACTTCCTAAGTTGTTTAACAAATGAAATATCCTCCTCAGATACTTCTCGATGTGAAGGCAATAAATGCCGCTTACTTGGACTACACAAAGCATGATTATAATCCGTAGTAACAATCCACTTACCATCCTCATTAACATGAAACTGAATAAACGCTTTGCAACCTGTCCTTACATCTACATTCGTATGATCCTTGTGATGTTGACCTTTATCTTGCTTGAATCCTGCTTTCCAACAACAAAAATGGCGCATGCATAAGCCTCCTCCTTTGGATTTACAGCTATGCCATATCTTTGAATACCGAACACTAAATCCAACCTTGTATGCATAGTCATTGTAGATGTGAAATGCTTCACGCTCTGAGCTAGCAACACCCCCAACCAACACTTCTTACAAAGGTTCAGCTTCGACAATGTTCTGTTTACTGAACCCACATCCTATAATACATATTAAACATATACAGTGAATATAAGTTATATCTATAATGAGCAATTACATATACAGTAGTAAACATCATCTACAACACAACCTACAAAAATAGCACAACACTAAAGGCAATCATGGGATTACAACACACACAATAAATGGTAATACATCCACTACCAACTAAGATAACCACAAACACATTGAGTAGCAGTAATTGTACGCTGCACTTCTATGTTGTATTCAGGATTAACACCAATCCATCATGGATTAAAGTGAACCTTCCTCAATTTCTTAGTGAATGAATGCAATCAAAAATATGAACACCCTCATCAAAACCATGGAATGTTACTCAATTTAAAGTGGAAGTATACGCTTAGTTACTCAATGAACTTACCTTAAGAACTCAGTGAACTCGCCCAAAAAAGCAGTGAAAAGCAAATGTTTTACAATGCACTTCTATATTCTATGTACGTTTAATGTCATGCAGGTTCTACAGTGAACCTTCCTGAACTCTACAGTGAACTAATGCAAGGTAAATACTCAAAACGCATAAATACCAAACAGCACAATATTTCATAAGGTCTTCACTGAGTAAGGTTTTAAAGTGAACCTTCCTCAAATCCTCAGTGAACTAATGCACAGTAACTAGTGAACCCACCGACATATCCAAGTGACATTTCCAGTAAACATTAGCTGAGAAATACCCATCATATTTTAAAGTGAACAATCCTCAAGTCCGCAGTGAACTTATGCAAAGGATATGGTGAAACATGTCAGATTCACATCAGCACATAACTAGCATATGATTTAATGAACCTTACTGAAAATATACCACACTTACTAGAAACGACATCATCTCCTTCATTACCAACAATATCCAAACCTTTCGCTTCAAACAAAGCTACCAAAAAACAAAAACAACAACACCTCATTCAGCAAGAATCTTATATAAATCAAGCAAATATATATATATATATATATATATATATATAAATATATATTATTATAATAATAATAATAATAATAATAATAATAATAATAATAATAATAATAATAATAATAATAATAACATTCAGTAATTACACGACTTACGAATTAAACTTTTGGAAACAGAGCGATCCCTGCAATTGTCAACTCTATCTTGAACAATGCTTTTGTCCATTTTTAATAAGAATAATAGCAACGAAAACACCCTCAAAGTTCACGTAAAATAGTCTACCATTAAACTTGAGAACACATTAACAAAATCAACGAATCCATTAATCTCATCAGCATAGAAATTTGGAACTTGCTGGCTTCCTGTGCTGCTGCAGCATACCACCCTCTTGAGAATAACTGTCAAATTAGTGTAAAAAAAATGTAAACTGAAAATTTAAAAAAAGGGAACCGAAAAGAAACGGTTATCCCAAATGACAAAAACTGCCCCATTTTCCAATAAAAAATAAAATTCTAATAAATAATTTTAGTTTTTTTAAGAATTATATAAGATGATATGGCATGTTAAGGTGGCGCTTATATGGAACCGTAGCATAAACTCCTAAGGGGGTGTTTGGTGAGCAAAAAAGGGTTGGGGACTTGAATCCTCAGGTTTCAAGTTCCACTCCCTAATATTTGGTGATAAATTTGGGAAAAGGAACTTGATACTTGGGGGGATCAAGTTCCCCCATAAACCCCTGGAACTTGAACCCTCTTATTATTGGGGGGTTTCAAGTTCTCATCCCCAGGGTTCAACATTGTTGTTGTTGTTGTTGTTATTGTTGTTGTTGTTGTTGTTATTATTATTATTATTATAATTATTATTATTATTACTATAATTATTATTATTATAATAATAATAATAATATAATAATAATTAAGATTATTATTATTATAATAATTAAGATTATTATTATATAATTATAATTATAATAAGAAAATAATTATTATTATACTATAATTATGATAATAATTATTATTACTATAATAATGATAATTATTATTATAATAATAATATAATAATTATTATTATAATTATAATTATGATTATTATTATGTAATTATAATTATAATAAAAAATAATAATTATTATTATACTATAATAATAATAATAATTATTATTATTACTATAATAACAATAATAATTATACTAATTATAATAATATAATTATTATTATAATAATAATTATTATAATATAATAATTATGATTATTATTATATAATTATAATTATAATAAAAAAATAATTATTATTATTATACTATAATTATAATAATAATTATTATTATTACTATAATAATAATAATAATAATATAATAATAATAATAATAATTATTATTATAATAATTATTATTATTATAATATAATAATTATGATTATTATTATATAATTATAATTACAATAAAAAATTATTATTATTACTATAATAATAATTATTATTATAATTATAATAATAATTATTATAATTATAATAATTATTATTATATAATAATTATTAGTATTATTGTAATTATTGTTATTATTATAGTAATTATTATTGTTATTATTGTAAATATTATTATTATTTTAAACATTCATACTTGCATATAATATTTCTAAAACAAAAACAGAGTTGATTTCATTCCAAAACTACTCACCAAACAATAAGGAGTGGGACCTGATTCTATTCCAGTTTTCACCAAATAACTGGGTTCAGGATTCAAGTTCCATACCCAACCCCCCAAGATTTAAGTCCTGATTCCATTCCATTCCAGTTTTCCTCACCAAACAGGGCCTAAGTGTATATAATAATTTGCATAAAATGATACCGTCACTGGGGAACATAAAACACTCCTTTGCCTGACAGCGGCACCCAATTGAACATTGAACTAGCGGGAGAGAGGGGGAAGAGGAAAGAAGGGAGGTTGTGTGGGAGAACTGAGCTAGAGACGATGGACAGTAGCGACGAAGACGATGATTTCTCGTACCATGAAGGGATAACCCCGCAGTCTAAGATCAACTCTCTCTATCAATCCAACACTGAAAAGGTGTTTTCTCTGTCACTTCCCATTTTTCTCTTTTCGGTTTATTTCCTGTGCATAGATATTCCTTGAGTTTGCTTTTCGTTTTGTAAAACTTTTTCTTTGCAAGAATGCATTTTTTTAACTGAAGATGACCCTTTATTTCTGGGTTCTTTACTGTCTTTTTAAGATAATTTGCTGGTAGCTTGCTTCTGTCTCCTTTTCTCTTTCTGGGTTTCAGCTTGCTTGCTCACTTTGAGCTTATTTGGGTCACTTGGGTTTGGCAGTCAATTTTACATCTTTAAGAAAAATTGTCATATCGTAAATCTTTTTGTCTTCCCTCGATCAGTGAGCCAATTCAAAAATTCCCATCTGACGTATGAGCTGACGGTCCTGCGCTTAGTGGTGGATTTTGGCAGAACGGAATACAATACAATATGTTTCGGGATTTATGCTTCTGGCATATGGACATATGGCCCTATTCTTACTAGTTGATGACCATATGGCCCTACACCTATTAGTTGATTTTGACAGTATGTAAAATAATAAGTTGGGGATTTATGCTTTTAAGTTTTGCTATGTTCTTTTTGGCCTTTGTGATGGTCAACTGGGCCGGTGTTGTTCAGGGGCAGGATGAAGCAGGTGGCTGTGGTGTATAGGACTGCTACGTTGGGCGAAGTGTTTGAAATGGTTAAGACATAGTGAAACGATATTTGTCTTTTGTATGTTTATACAGACTCCCTTGCCAAGTACCTGCACCATATTTTTGGCTGATTGGCTCAAAGATACGAGCTTAGTCTACTAAAGCATAGTTTTC
This sequence comes from Carnegiea gigantea, assembly GCA_029747015.1. Classification (NCBI taxonomy): domain Eukaryota; kingdom Viridiplantae; phylum Streptophyta; class Magnoliopsida; order Caryophyllales; family Cactaceae; genus Carnegiea; species Carnegiea gigantea. The sequence goes on along the minus strand of JAKOGI010003039.1, from coordinate 8,567 downwards.
TGTATTCCTTGATGTTCAAATTCAATTGAGGATTGGGCATCTTGTTTTGTATTTCTTCAACTTGGATCTAATATTTAACCAATTATCTATTGATGTCATTTGCATGGAGAAGGCACTCGATGGCATTTAGCCATTTCAATTTTGTGCTCTAAAATAATTGTTGTGCTTTTAAAGGATGGCTGAACATGGGAAGGAGCATAAAGTGTTTAACATGTCTAGCTGCAACTCTTTAAAGCAAATAAATTAAGGCGGTCTTTGAACCGCTAGTCCAGCTTCTGTTAGAGGCTTAAGAAAGAATTTGTTACTATTAACATCCATTGTTGAGGATCTTGCTTAGAAGTCCGATCATAGTAAATGGGAATCTTTAGATATTTTATGGACCTTGATGATACCTAGCAAAGCTGGAGTGTAACTTAGTCAGACTGTCTTCTTTTATATGAGAATCAAAAAGGTTCAAAGTGAATTTTGTTCTGAGTTTTAAATCATAGAAGAGAAGTTAGTTTTATCATTCAGAATATCTCTGTGGATCGAAAATTCCTCTCTGAGAAGCTATTTACAGCTTTCTTGCAGTCTAACTTTGGGTCTGTAAGTGAACATAATGGATTGTCAATACAAAAAATCTCAAGGCCTGAGTTTACATCAAGAGTTAGATATCAAATGACGATGAACTTGGCAGTTTCTTTGAGATCATGATTATGTGCCTATCCATGGAGAAACTGTTTGGCATGTTCTAGACTAATTCCTTTACAGTGAACTGCTTCTCTGTGAATTAAACAAGTTTGTATCCCTAGTCCACTATGTTACATCGAAATGGGCTGATGTCCAAGAGGCATTGCTTGTGTCTGACAAAGAAGGCTTTTGTTCCTGCACGTGACTGCAGAGAGTTAGCTTCTTTGCTGCTGAAGTTTCTTTTGGTTGCAACTGATAATATGCACATTGTTTCTTGAAATGTATCTAAGAATGACTACGGATGCAAGACCCATTCCAAGTGATGAAATGCTGTATACCTTACAAAGCTTGAGAGTTGAGAATTGAGACTGATTTCACCAGGGAAAAGGAATTAAAAA
>JAKOGI010003039.1:0-2500 GCA_029747015.1 Carnegiea gigantea | reverse complement strand
ATAACTGTCCAGAGTTCACAAGCTCCCTGTCATAGACATCAAAGCAATTCCGCCAGGAGCATGTCGCCGGAATTGGATGTATAAAATAAAACACTGGATATAAGTGCATGATCACATACAATGTTAACCTCACAATCCAAAAACGCAACCCAAAACTCATCTATTAGCTATAATTCATAAAATGAAACACTTAACTCCAATAATCATAAAACATTAAAAATTAACTACAATGTCATATTCACGTACAAAGTACATCTCCAATATTCATAAAATTAAACACTTACCAACTTAAAATAGCCCTCCAATTGGTTGTCTTTGGAAAGTTCCACCTACACCAAATCGACATACAAACGCGTACATCATCCAACTCCTGAAACAGATAACAAGGCTAATTAGATCATGAAACAAAATAATATTTGATGTGCGTAGAAAGAAAGCAATGGTTTAACCTTAAATTAGGAAGACAGTTTTGAAGGACAATTATGACTATTATGGTAGCCTTGCTCTCCACAAGCTTTACAAAGTCTTTTTTTTTTGGTGGGGGGGGGGTTCTTGTTGCTTCATTGCCTTTTCTTTTCCTCCTTTAAGACGTTTCCCACTTCTTTTTGCATGGCAATGTTTTGGTGGGAGAATATCAATTCGCTCAGGAGCACTCGATCCAATAAATGATTCCAACTCACTCATTTTGCTTTTACTTGTGCCCCTATCCAACTCTTTCAATTCTTCACAACATTTTGAATCCTTTTTCCAACAAGAGTGAGTTTTTTCGGATCTCTTCCAATTTGCATACAATCCAAAAACTCCAACCAATTATTTGAAATCAACTTGTCTTCATGTACCAATTGAGAGCACCCTTCTAAAGAACCGCATTCACATCAAACATTGGGTTACTCGCCGCCATTTTAGTCCATCTATTTAAAATGTAATAACTTGACAATTCGCGCAAACTCTTTCCTTTCAAAATACACAATATATGGCGACATGGGATACCTTCACATTCAAACATCTTGCATGAGCAATGGGCCACATGATTAGAGGGATTATAAACAACTTGCCTTTTCACACTCTTGTTATGGCTATTATCCACAACACTTATCACATGCCTTTCTTCTATTATTTGTTTGTCATCAACCTCACAATCCATAAACGTAACCCAAAACTCATCTTGAAATTTATAAAAATTAGCATAAGTATAGATTTCACTTACATGCCTCTCCAAATCTTTTTTTGTCTTCAATTCAGGTTTGGAAGAAGATGTTTCATGGTCTGACTGCAGTTGCCCATATCTTTGCAACTCCACCGCGCTCTCAAATCGCATCCAAAATTCAACCAAACTCAGATGGGGATTCGTGAAATTGCTAAAGAAGCAATTTTTACTTTCGGATCTTGAAGTCATCCTCAACACTTCTCCTAAAAACAAATCCCTGAAATAGGCAGGTATCCACATATCTCGAATATCAAACAACTTTGACAACCATTCATTCTTTTCCAGCCTAAAATCTTGGATAACAGATTGCCAAGCTTGCTTAAATTCAATTGGAGTTTCTGAATTATAAACACATGATTTGAACCGACTGATAAACTCGGTGTTACTATTCAGAGAGCAACCAACTTTCTCAGAAAGTTTTCTCATAATATGGCCAATGCAATACCTATGAGTTATTGAATGAAATTTTGCTTCGATTGCTACTTTCATCGTAGGATCTTGATCAGTAATAAGACATACTGGCATGTGACCCCCATCACATCTAAAAACTTATCAAATAATCACATAAATGATTCCGCTTTTTCATCCCCTAAAAATGCAGTACCGAATGTAACACACAACCTGTGGTTATCCAACCCGGTAAATGGGGCAAATATCATTTTGTATCTATTAGTGTTGTATGTTGTATCAAAAGAAACGACATCACCGTATAGTACATAGTTCAATCTAGCAAGACCATCTGCCTAAAACACATGTTTCAATGTACCATCACTTTCTAACTCATATGCAAAGTAAAAATATTGATGCACCTCCTTCTTTCTCTTAAAATTCTCAATAAACATTTGTGCGTCAGAATCTTTGATGAATGCTTTCAAGTCTCGTTGAAAAATTTTCAAATCTTCTTTACTACATCCAACATTTTGAAAACCACCCATTTGCTCCTTCATAATACGATGAGCCTTAGAAGGACCAATATTAGCATGAGTAAGTGACTTAAATAAAGTTTGATGCACACTGTTCACACCGCTATTTGAATTGAGCATATGATGCTTCCTTGGAGTGCTACACGTGTGTGGCCTTCATGAAATTTGAATAGTTCATATGTCCCATGCTTGGTCCTCCTAAAACCAATCATTGCATTACAACCCTCCCTAGTCTACTTCACTTTCCGATTAGTTTTCACATGTATATGCATGTATGTATATATATATATATATATATATATATATATATATATATATATATATATATACCCCCATATATATATATATATATATATATATATATATATAT
>JAKOGI010003038.1:0-71264 GCA_029747015.1 Carnegiea gigantea | reverse complement strand
TATATATATATAGATATTTATATATATATATATATATATATATATATATATATATATATATATATATATATATAATATATGTGTATATATATATATATATATATATATATATATATATATATATATATATATATATATATATAGCTAATATGTCTTGACTAAATGAAAAGTAATAACTAATACGTGCCCAACATCCGTACCTCCACTCATGACTTAGCTGGTCACACACATAGAGTCGCTATTGATCGTTATGTGAACCTATATCACATCTGCAAATAGAAAGCAAAAAAAAGGGGTAATCAGGGATCGTGTCAATGCTGTTAATATGTTGAGGTTTCTATTTCAGTTGTATCCAACTGCCCTAAGCCAAATACAAGTTGCGAAATCTTCAAGGGAAATATCACAACATTTGCATCCATAAGTCAAACTCAAGTCTTCTATTGAGTTTACAGCCACATCTCCTTAAGTAAATCAAACAAGCACAAGGTTATATTCAAAAGCATGGCTCTAAACATGCGTATGCTTTGCAGTAAGGGATAAGTAATCTAACGAAAATTTAGAACATGTAGGACAAAGCAAAATGAATATAGAAAAGGATGAGCACAAACGGCCATGCGGAAATTTCCATCGCCCATGAAAAATATTTTAATGAAAAATTTAAAAGTAGAATTCAAATTACAACATAGAAATGCCACATTTTGAAGCATTAAACAAAAATAAGCCAAATTTTACAAGTAAACTCGAAAAATTCCACAGCTAATTCAAACCATCAAGTCAAGCACGAGAGAGAATATCCTCCCATAAAACTACAAATAAACCACAATAATGTTTAGTAAACACAAGAAAAAGGAAGCACCCTTAATCCATCTCATTAGGTTCTATCTACTGTATAGTGGGCAATAGATCTGATCAAATCAGGTTCATATTCGGGTCGAACTTAAACAGGTTGAAAATTCCTCCACCTGAATCTAACCTGTTTATTAAATGGGTTGAAAAATCTTGACCTATACTCATTTAGTTTTTAAACTGGTTGACCCACTTAACCCGTTTAAGATAAACAGGTCGACTTCAGTTGCCTAATTCTTCATTTACGCACTTAATATTTTCAACTTGACCTGACAAAAACTGACTCGACCTGAACCCGCCCAAAAAATTTGAGTTTTTAATACGATTTTCTCAACCCCAATCAGAAAAACTCGTAAATTAGCGGGTCAAACCTGACCTAAACCCGAACTCGGACCTGCAATTCAACCCGAGTATTATACCTTTACTGTTTAATTTTTCTTTAATTTAACCTTCTTGGCAAAATCTATCCTTTTTAACAATAATAGTTATTTATTATATCGGTTCATTTAGAAAGACATTATATAACTATCGCATCCCTTTATAATTTAGGCAATGGTATCCTTTCTTTCCCAACTTCGTTCTAGTACAATAATATCATACGCAACTTATAAATCATAAGCCTCAAAAAATGGGGTATAAAATGACGTGAAATAACTATTTAGTCTTAGGAAAATCAACCTAGAATAAAACAAATATTAAAAACGCGCAAGTCACGTGGTTTTATTTGTAGTGAGATGTACATGTTCATCATATTTTAAATAATGTTATTCTATAATAGTCTAAAATGTTGATGTTGTAATTGAAACATAATTGTAATATCTTGCATTTCTCCAATGTCCTTTCATTCGATATTTATTGTAATTGGTCTCAAATTAGGAAGCTAGTATTGGGTAAAGGGTCGACTCTTGTTTGAGTTAGGATCAGTTCAGTAATAAAGTATACTTGGTTAGATAATGGTAAGTTAGTTAACAAAAACATCAAAAAATTGAATGTGTTACTAGCGAGTTAAACCGCTTTGAAACATTAACATGCTTTAAACGGGCTAAGTCATAAATGATTTGATTCATTACTAACCATATTTTAGTCTACGGGCCGACTCACAGAGCTTGATTTTGTGGCCGCTTATAATAACATACATACATCCTAATGAAAAGTTTGAATATCTTTAATATTCTTTAAAAAAAATTACAATTACAATACTTTTTCATTAAATGGAAGGAATTTTAAGTTTTAAATATGCCGAGTCCTTAATTTTTACAAAAAGAAGTAACTCACAAAAAGGTTGCTCTAAACTCGTTGGGTCGACCCAAAACCCGTACCAAAATATGACTGCCTGTATTTTGTCCGAACCCGAAATACACCCGATCCGTATTTTACCCGTATCCGAACACACTCAACCCATATTCGACCCACCCGCCTAAATTGGCAAGTCTATTTTTAACTAATACGTAATTATGTAGCGTTAAAAATTAAGTTCACATGTCACATTAAACTCCGCCAATTCATGATAATTCACTTTTTAAAAATTTTGTATTCTTATTTATTTAATATAAAAGGCAAACGGATAAATGACAAAGGGGTATATAAGTTGATTGTTTAACCCATTTAGTTAAACGGATTAAATGGGCATTTTTTCGTGTCGAGAATCTCGACCTAAATCTAAGTCATTTAATTAAACGGGTTGAACGTGTCAACCTATTTAATTAAACGAGTTGAAAATTTATACCCAAATCAACTTAACGTTGTATTGATTTTGAGTCCGTAATCATGTTGAGTCAGCATTGTCCAACTCTAATATACCACGAGACTGTAAAGTCTAGGGTGGCCATACTCATCAGACTATTATATTCCTGGGAAGCTGATAGGGTCATGGAAGACCAATAAGTCTATCGCTAATTCCAACCATCGAATAACCCAGCCGTGCACTGCTAAGGCTGTTGATCTGGACCGTTAGACCAACATTTCCATTGGTCAAGACCTTACCCCACCTTAACACAAGTCTTTTTTCAATAAAGCAGCTTAAAACATAATACTTTTGCAAACGACTTTTTAGCACTTCCATTTAGCCATGAATTCTTCAGCAAATATAATTACCGAACGGTATCAACCGAAAGATGACTTAAAACTTGAAACTGAGGGATTTACATAATTGTCCTTATTACACACATACGTGAAAATTTGTAATTTCAACAACATTCACCTATAAGAGTAATAAATATAAGCATATCATTTTAAACAACAGTTGTACAAAGTTTGTCCATTTTTAAACCGAAAGATAACTCAAACCCGAGGGATTTACACAAATGTCCTTATTACACACATACGTGAAAACTTGTAATTTCAACAACATTCACCTATAAGAGTAATAAATATAAGCATATCATTTAAAACAACAGTTAACAAAATTTGTCAATTTTTAAGATCGTAACATCATCGATAATAGACAAGAAAGTTAAACATTTCCAACGCATTGCTTTCTTTAAGTAGAAGATAATGAGTTTGCTTTAATTCAGGCCCATTATTTCACAATTCTCCATCTTATTCAACTACCACTCACAAGTCCCATGGTTACTCTTGTCAGTCACCTAATTCCAAAAAAATTTATTAATTAAATATATTAAACCAAAATAAGCCTCGCTTATTCCTCTAGATTTTTCTTCCTATTTTATTTAGAACACCTTTTACCCTCGTGGGCCCAACAGAATTTCATATCTTTCATCACACTCATGCTTCCTTTCTTACATTTTAAACCCAAATAAAACACCCAAAATAATCCCAAAAAATCCCCTAAAATCAGTCCAGACAATAGCCATGCCCTACTATCCTAGTTCAGCTGAATCAATTCTATATAAGACAGGTCCCTTGAACCGGTGGTGGTTGTAGCAACTATTCTTTCCATGGGGTTTCATCTCTGTTCCTCTGGCTTTTAATCCCATTCTTTCATCAATCCAACCGCAAAAATATCTAGGATTACAATCTTAGTAGCTTTGTTAAGATAGTAAGCAATGATCCACTCACAGTTTGATTAGGCAAATAATCTGCTAAAGTTTCAGATTCCACATTCCAGCTTCTTACCCAAATTTTCCTTCTCCAATTCGTCACAAACCTCAACATAGATTCCAATCCCATCCCCATCTTCACTATCACACATTATTCAACCACTAATTTCGAAACAATACTAACATACCATCTCATAAGATTATCTAACATGCTACAAGTACCTAGACTATTACCAAGAAATCAAATTATTAACAGACAGATAGGAACTTGGTTCACTTTAATATGATGTCTAGCCATCTCCATTCATATTATGTGACATATTCTTTTACGCCCAAGGTCATGGCTGGCTTCAACCAAAGTAACTTGCAAAATTTTAAAAAAAATCAAATTCATCTAAACAACTTAAATCAATTGATAATTTTAAGAAGATAGATTATCCACCTCGAATTGGCTTGTCTAGGCTACAAATTGAGAGAGGTGAACCCTAGCCTTAGGAATTCATGAGATAAGCCCACTGCCCTTGTGAATGCACCTAAGCTCAATCCTTTTGCCTTTCTTTATACCCAATTCCAACCCCAAAATGCCATTGGATGCGCGAAACAATAGAGGCTATGACTATCCTTTTAGGTAGGCAAAATTGAAGGTTGGAAATTACGGTTTGTAACAGCGTTGAAGGCCCAAATTTGCAGCAAGAAGAAGAAGAATTTTGTAGTTCTCATCCTTAATTCTTCACCCTACATCTGCTCTATCCCATTCTCTCTCGGTCGCTGCTATTGCTATGCTCTTCCTTTCTCTTTATTTTTTCTGTCTTTCCCAGTGATAAGAATACAAAATAAAGTAAGCTCCTATGCCCAAAGTTTGGACTCAAGCTAGTGAATTTGAATTTGCTGGGAGCTAATTTTTTTCCCTCAATACATCACATATATACATATGTGTAAATGTGTTTATATATTAAATTAACATAATTATCATTACTACTAATCAACCATCAAAATATTATCCTTTCCATCATTGAACATTTTAACTAATTTGTCAAATTATTAATAGCCTTGAGACTTGGGTTATATATACTAAGTCACTCTACGTACATACGAAACTCATGGGCTATTACACTTCCCTACCCTTGTGAAGAAATTTCATCCTTGATATTTGAACACCTTATTAGAAGAGACTTGGTGTGGAGACTATCTCATTGACAATACTTGACCTTTTCTACCTTAATCCTATACACCAAGGCTTTACGAGAGGGATTTGTGTCGATTTGGGTTAAATAATTAGTCAAAGGAATATCTGTGTCCCGGTAGGGCATGATTATCCTATTGGTTATACTCTCCCTCATCAAAAAAGAGAAATTTCCGGGAAATGTATGCATCGATAGCAACCATTACTTGAACAAGAGATTACATACATATACATAAGAAATCGGCCACAAGAATAAGAAATAAATTCTTTTCTCTAGCAATTGCTCGATTTAATTCTTAAGGATCAATTAGGTCATGGATTAGGGAGTCATTGAACCAAGATTTTTAGATTATCTAGGACCTCAAGGGAGATAGCGAAGAAAGTTATTCTGAAAGCAAAAAAGGCCTATGGTAGTCCTTGCAAGGAAGAGAAATTGATTATATTGGACAAGTGCGCTACATGAGATTCTGACAAAGCACCCAAGTCACTTTCAGAGAACGATATAGTGAAAGAAGCTGTTTTAGAATAATAATTAGTGAAAGAAAAATAGTATACATTGCCCACATAGGTTTGATTTCATAAGGGGTTTGTAAAGACAAATGAAGATAGATCACTTTGCTACACAATGTTTTCTCAAAAAAAATAAAAAGTGATGCATATTTAATGGTTTTGGAAATCCAAATATTATTGCTGATGATCTTGTTGATTCTAAGATTATATCACAGAACCTAAGGGTTGTTTGTAAGTTGGACTTTGAGAAGGCTTATGACAGTGTTAATTACAAGCCTCTTATTTTTGTTATGAGGAAAATAGGATGTAGCAAAAGGTGGATTTCATGGATTTGTCAATGCATCTCTTCGATTTTCTTTGCAATACTTGTTAACGGTTCCCCATAAAGTTTTTCTCAACTTGGAGAGAGCTTCATTAGGGAAACTTAACCTCTCCTCTTCTATTTTTTATTGATTGTAGAGGTTTTCAATAGGATGCTTAGCTAAGCTACTACACCATGTCGCCTTTCAGGATTTTCAATCATCCAAATGAATTCAGGTAATATTAATATCTCTAATCTTCTCTTCATCGATGACCACATTATCTTTTTTTGACAATGATAATGAGCAGATGGCCAACCTTCGATGTATCCTTATATGGTTTGAGGCAATTTCTAGCTTGACTCAGCTTAGCAAGAAGCTCTATATTGTCATTGGCTCATGTCGATAACATTTGGTTACTTGTTGTTGCTCTAGGATGCTTTGTTGATTCTTTTCCTACTTCCTATTTTGATCTCTCTTTTAGATCAAAATTTAAGGAAACATCTCTTTGGGAAATAGTTGCGGGAAGGTTTGAAAGAAGGCTCTCACGAGGGAGAGCAAAATACCTTTCTAGGGGGGAAGACTAACTCTCATCAAAAGTGTTCTATTCAACATTCATACTTACTTCCTTAGCTTTCTCTCATTTTGATACCATCATCAAGATTCCTTTAGGGCTCTTTTCATAGTGATTTCAACTATCATGTATTGAGATGAAATATTATTAAGCTTCCCATGCTTGATGGAGAATCAGATGTTAGAGATTTGAAGATCTTTAATGAGTCTTTGCTTGGCAAGTGGTTATGGAGGTTCATGAATGAGAAATCCAATCTTTAGAGAAACATGATATATATTGAACTAGTGAGAAAGGGTTTAGGTGGTACCTTCTAATCGAAATGTTCCCTATGGACTAAGACTTTAGAGGTACATATGTAAAAGATGGGGAAGTTTTTATCGTCATTTCTCTTTTGAAGTTGGTGATGGGTCTACCGTCTTGCTTTGACATGACTATTAGTGTGAAGGGGGTATATATGCTTGTGCATGCGTACGTCTGTTACTGATAGTGTCAAAACCTGCTATCATGACATTTCTAGTTTTCAAAATCCTCTTCCAGTACTAGCTACTTTTAGGACAAGCCTGACATTGCCCAATATTCTTCTTTTTCATGTAATAGTGACTTACCTAGTTGATCCATAATCCTTCTTTCTTATTAGCAATACCCCAAATGAGTTTTGTAATCAAATTCTAATTATAAGCATCTTTGATCTCTATCCTTCCTTCTTTTATAGGTAATCATAATGTATCCTAAGATACTAAAGCCATTTTTTTACAATAGGAGTAGAGCTCCAAATAAATTTTATACACACTTGATTCACATTCTCAAGCAGCATTTTGGGTAGCAAGAAGATTTAATAGCCCTAGTACATGAACATACTTAAAAGCATATAGTTAATCAATTGGACTTTGCCTGTATATGACAATTTCTTGGTGGGCCATTGTCTCATTCTAGTTGTGATTTTATCCAAAATCATGTATTCATTCTTAGTCAATCTTTATAGTTTTATAGCAATCCCTAAATACTTAAAAGGTAGGTGGCCTTTTCAGAACATAGTAATCTGAAGTATGTGTTGTTCAGTTGTCTCAGTAATGCTAGCCATTACAACTTGGGATTTCTCAAGGTTGGCTTCCAGTCCAGAGCATTGGGAGAAATGCTTAAAGGTTATTATCAGAAACTACAAACTCTATATATCAGATTTATAAAATATAACCAAGTCATCAACAAAGATGAAGTTACATAATTTCAATTCTGTACAACCTAGATGAAATGTCAATCCATTTTGCTAGGCAACAACTCTAAGTGTCCTAACAAAATATTCCATGACCAGGACAAACAATGGCAAAGACATTAGATTTCCTTGTCTTAAACTTCATTTACTTCCAAAAAAACATGCATTCTTACATTGACCCTCACAAAAAAACGTAACTAATGCCAGACATGTCACAATTCTCTGCAGCAAAATGTTAGGGAATCCATACCCTAGAAAAATCTCCTTAATGAAACTACAATAACTACATCATAAGCCTTCTTGAGGTCTATTTTCATTATATATATGGGGGAAATGCCTTTCCTTTGATACATTTTTAGTTAATTCTCATATTTCATAACATTATGAAAGATTGATCTTCCTTGAATAAACGCCCCCCATGATTTATCCACCAAATGTGTAAGAACCTACTTGATTCTAATGCAAATGAGCTTAGTAATCCCTTTGTAAATAGCATTACAGCATGCAATTGGCCTCAATTCTGATGGAAGAGTTGGCTTTCGCACTTTTGGAATCAATGCAAGAACAATTGCATTTACTTGCTTCAACATTTTACCCATTGCAAAGAAGTCCCTAATTGCATAACAGACACTCCTCCCTGTGATATATCAAGTGGATTTGAAAAAATAACTCCTATACACATCGGGACTAGGACTTTTAGTGTTGCCAACCTCAAACATGACTTGTTTAATTTTAGTGTCAGTGAATGGCTGGTTTAGCATGTTTTTATGGTTGCTAGTAAGGCATGGTCCTTGTAATGTAACATCAAAAGAGGGTTTTGCACCATGCTGTTCGATAGCAAAAAATTAAAGAAATGCTTCACTGTTGTATCTCCAATTCCCTTAGGATCAGATAATATCCCCTCTGTTATTTGTCATTGCCTTAACTAATTCAAGCTAGCAAAGCAGATTGCAGTATTCTAGTCCCCTTAGTTGAGCCAATGTTCCTTTGCTTTTTGTTTTAGAAATTCCCTTTCAGCTTAACTGCAAAATAGTATTTTTTCCATAGCAATCTTCTCTTTCCCATATAGATCAACTTGACAGGGTTTTCATGTATAGCCATTTGGATTTCTTACAATTGTTGCGGGGTATTTGTCAGTTGGCTTTGAATCTATCCAAACTGAGCTCTATCAAGCTCCTCTAGAGGCTTTTTCAACATCTTGTGTTTAGCTATTGGTTAGAACATTGTAGTTCCTTTAATTTTGCACTGCCAGACATCATAGACAATATCAAGTTGAGTAGGATGTGATGCCCATATGTTAAAAAACTTGAATTGTCCATGTATGGTCTCATTTCCTTGTTGTAAAGATAGCAAGAAGGAGAAATGATCAAAAATTCCTTCTAGTAGAACCCTATATTCAATATGAGGTATAATAAGAAGCTCTCTCCATTGATTAATACCCTATTCAACCTAGAGAACACTCTGATAGGCCCTTGTTTGTTGGACCATGTGAACTTAGGTCCTGAATACCTTAGTTTTTGAATAAAACAATTTGTTATACACTCTATAAAGTCCTTAATATCATATGGGAAACAATATCACCATCTATTCTATCATCCAGATATAGTAAACTGTTGAAACCCCTACCTAGAATCTAAGCATCATTCATACCATAGCTTTTGTCTTGGAGGGCAATCAATAGAATCTTCCTACATTTCCTGTCATTATCACCGTGCACGATGGTAGTGAATAGAGTTTTATTATATCAAGTGATCATACGAGTATATATAAGGTGTATATGTATTTGTAGGATTCCACATGAACTTTGTCTGGATCCCAAATTACCCACATCCTACTTCTTTCTTGGATCGTAGCATGGTTGGCTGTATTCCAGTGAGAATAGACATGTTATAATATGTCCTCTCTTTTCGCCAATTGGGTTCTTGTTTCAAAAATCCCCAATACAGGATAATTATTAGTATGCAATAAGGTTTTCAGAACATCTTGTTTATTGAGGCCCTGGATGCTCTAAAAACCAACCTTATCCATGATCTCTTGGTAGTGTAGAGAAAATGTTTTGCAAGACCAACCCCATAGGTGGTGTTTCCCAATTTATGCATTTGGTGCATGATGACTGGTATCCATTATGATGTAAGCACTATTCAGTTCCATCACTTAAGGCTCATTTGCTGGTTGTTGTGGTTCTTCATTTACCTTGGCATTAGTGGTTGTTTCTTTTCTTCCACAAACACTTTTGGTTCTCTTCTTACATTCCTTTATTTCATGCCCATACATTTTTCAATGATCACATTATATCAACTTCTATTCATAATCAACTTCGTGCCTCACCAGATCTCCATATTCATCCATAAAAGTGACTTACCCTAGGAAATGTTGACTGATATCCATTTCAATGAGGACACAAGCAAATTTGGCTTTCTTTTTCTCTTGTATAGATTTATCAACTATAAAGTGTTTACCGAAGAGACTGGTAATTTGATGGATATGCCAATGCACTCAACTCACACTCAAAGTAATGCAAGAACTAGCTAACAATACTAAGAACTCAGCCTTGAGTTTAAAGGAATCCGAAATCAAACTGGGGATGAAAGGTAGAACTAGTCATGATTCTTGGATACAGAAGCACCATCGAGATCAGGCCCTTAATCTCAATTAGGATAATGAAATACCACCTAATTAAGGATTAAGACTCACTTAATCACCACCTAACTTGGCCTAAGCTAGAATGAGCAAGTAAGAGTTTCGGTTTGTTTAGGGAGCAATGCTCTCTTTCTCATTCAAGTAATTTGCAATCTGATTATAAAATGAAGCTCCCTGAGGCCTTATTAATAGAGCCCTACCAATTCAAGTCCTTGTCCATGATGAATCAAGTCCCAAACATCCAAGAACAAGGTCCCAAGTTCAAAGGATACCTCACATTTTGCAAGAAACTCAATCAACTGCAACCGGCTTAAATGGCTAGAAAATGCCCAGTTTTGTTCATCTCATTACTTAAGCTATATTGTGGCTTAAGTCTGATATTTTTGCATTTTCGGAATCCTTATGATGTCTACTTTCAGTTCCAAGCATTCATTTGGAATCATGCACACAAGAAGATGGAAGATCAAGGTATTTTGTTTATCTGGCCAGTTTTGGTTCAAAACTGCACGGTTAAATATTTTAGTGGAATTACTCTACTTAAACATGGTTTAACCTTGATTTCTTTACAGGGGGGTTTGTACACACCCTAAAGTTTCCCCTCATGACCTGAAAACCAAATCATACTCACTTTTATTAAGCGTAATTCAGCTTGCAAAATCGGGTCCAAAACTGCCTGTGAACCCGATTTGATGTCACCGGCCATTTTGCCTTTAGCCGTGGGTTTCCTCTTTCTCAAGCTTGATTGGCACATACCCCAAGGATTCTAGAAGGGCAATGATCTGCTGCAAAAGGGGCTTGTATTGAGAAGAACAACCAATAGGAGCCTTGCTGCAAAAAGGCTTGTCTCTTGAAGCCTATTGGACAGCCGAAAAGGAGCTTTGCTTTACGGCTGCCTCACATGCATTTTGCTAGTATTCTAGTTGATTAAGCTTAAGTATGAGTTAATTAAGTTGTAAGCATCATTTGTTTTGCTTTCCTTATTGATAAGAATGTAATTAGATTAGTTTTAAGTATGATTTGTACACGGTTAGCTCTAATCGTAAAGATTAGCTTAAACTAATACTTTTCCTCCCTAGGAAGGAAAGCTTAGGTGTATGCTTGCTAGCTAGGGTGCTTGCTAGGCATGTAAACATAAGGGAGTCTCAGCCATTTGCTGAACACATTACACTTTGAATGGAAAAAACCCCTTTGAGAGCATTTGTGCTTTCGTTTATCAAACACTTAACTTGCTTATCCTTAACTTAGCCGGTTAAGGTGGTGATCAAGTGAAATCCTAATCTTAATTAAGTGGTGATTTTCTGTATCTTATTCAAGTTTAGGGAGCCCTAACCTTGGTTTTGATGGTGTTTCTATTAGCTCTATCTAATCCTTACATTTCAGTCAACAGTGAGTGATTTTCATTCTTCTTTGCTTTCAATTGATTATAAGCTTAATCCCTTGAGCTTTACATCATATTTGGTATCAGAGTTGAGTTTCTCCTAGGCCTGGTACGTTCCCCACACTTCCAAAATCATTTCCATATTCCTTTACGAATGCAAGCTTGATTCTACCAATACTTGAACCGGTTGCATCATGAGTGCCAGTTTGAGTTTGGAGGAGAAACTTGATGCTGTCTTAAAGAGTAATCATGAGATTACTTCTTCTAACCAAGAATTGAAGTCCCAGAATGAGTACCTACGTAAACAGCTAGGTAACTTTCTCAAACAAAAGCAAAAAATGTGTGAAGAATCCGTCCATTCAAAACCATGAAGACAAGAACAAGTGTTTAGCCATACTCTTGATTCATCTAGTGAGGATATACTAGTGAGGATGGTTAGGCAAGACCCACGGATGCAAGCAAACTCTAATGATTTTAGAGTTGAAATTCCAGAATATGAAGGCAAGCTTGATCCAGAGGAGTTTTTGGACTGGTTGCACACGGTGGAGAGGGTGTTCGAGTACAAGGAGGTTCCTGAAGACAAGAAAGTCAAGTTGGTGGCCTTGAGACTACGTAAGTATGCTTCTCTATGGTGGACCAATTTGTGTGCAAAAAGAGTTTCCAAAATCAGAACTTGGGATAAGATGAAGTCTAAGCTTAAAGCTAGGTTTCTTCCACCCACGTATGTACAAGATTGCTATTCCCAACTTCATAATCTGAACCAAGGCAATCTAAGTGTTGAAGAGTATACTAGAGAGTTTGAGAAGCTTGTGATTAAATACAACCTTCAAGAATTAGAAGAACAAACAATAGTTAGATACTTGGGAGGACTTGATCCTAGGTATTCTAATCTTATTGAATTGCAAGCTTATACTACTTTTGATGAGGTTTGCGTGCTAGCTCACAAAATTGAACAACAAAAAAAGGCCAAACAGTCCTTTAAACCTCAAAGTTCCAAGCCGTTAAACCAGAACACATCCTTTAACAAGGGGAGTTCTAATCCATCTCCTAAGCCTACAAATCATTTTCCCTCCAATCCACAAAAAACCCCAACTCCACAAAAGGCCCAAACTCCTCTAAACAGACCTAATCCTAATCCTATGAGCATTAGAAGATGTTTTAAGTGCCAAGGGTTAGGCCACATAGCCTCAGATTGCCCTAACCGGAAGGTTATCACTTTGGCCGAATGAAGAGCCGTGCATGAGCTAGAGAAAGAAGAGGAAATTGAAGGTCAAATTGATGAGAACCAAGAGGAAAGCCAAGAAGAAGCTGATGAGGGTGAAATGTTGGTATTAAGAAGAGTCTTGAATGGCAGAAGAGTGCCAAGGACGAACAAAGAGAAAATATTTTCCACACAAGGTGCACAGTTAAAGACAAGGTTTATTCATTGATAATTGATGGTAGAAGCTGTGCTAATGTGGTGTCACTTAGCTTGCAAGCCCATCCCTACCCTTATAACATACAATAGCGAAATCAAAGTAAGGGACTCCAAGTTAACTCTCGGCGTCTCATCTCTTTATCCATTAGTAAGAGTTATCAAGATGAGCTTTGGTGTGATGTCATACCTATGGATGTATGCCATGTTTTGTTAGGCAGGCCGTAGATGTATGATAGGAAGGTAATGCATGATGGATACCACAGAATATATACTCCTCTTCAAAGGGAGGCAAGAAGATTACCTTGAAGCTATTAGCACCATCTGAACTCCACAAAAATAAACCTACCAAAAAGCTTGAGCATTCTGGTTGTTTCCTCTCCTTTAGTGGAACTCTTTTAAAGGCTTCAAATTATAAATTTAAGGTTTTTAAAGAGTGGATACTAAATGTCCATGATGAACCAACCCATGCCTACTCACCCTATTGCTAAGTCACTCACCCAAAATTTCTGTCACTTATTCCCAGAGGAGATACCCTCGGGTTTACCTCCCAAAAGAGATATCCAACATCACATTGATCTCATTCCTGGTTCAATCCTTCCAAACAAGCCAGCTTATAGGATGAATCCAAAGGAAACCATGGATATTCAAAGGCAAGTTGAAGAGTTGATGTCAAAGGGGCTTGTACGTGAGTCCTTAAGCCCTTGTGCCGAACCTGCCTTGTTGGTTCCAAAGAAGGATGGCAGCCAACGAATGTGTGTGGATAGTAGAGCCATAAACAAAATCACAATCAAGTACAGGTATCCCATACCTAGACTTGAAGATATGCTGGATGAATTACATGGCTCAAAGTTATTTTCAAATATTGATCTTCGAAGTGGATACTACCAATCAGAATCCATGAGGGAGATGAATGGAAGATGGCATTCAAGACTAAAGGTGGCTTATATGAATGGCTTGTCATGCCATTTGGTCTTTCTAATACTCCTAATACATTCATGAGGCTAATGAATCAAGTATTCAAGCCTTACATTAGCAAGTTCATGGTAGTCTACTTTGATGACATTCTAATTTATTCCAAGGACGAGCAAGCACATCAAGAACATCTTAACCAGATAATGCATGTCCTGGAACGTGAGAAGTTGTATGGTAATCTTAAGAAATATACTTTCTTCACTCAAGAAGTTACATTCTTAGGTTGCATTGTTTCAGAAGAAGGCATAAAGGTAGAGGAAGGGAAGATAGAAGCTATTCAGTCTTGGCCACAACCACAAAGCATACATGATGTTCGAAGTTTCCATGGCTTAGCTTCCTTTTATAGGAGGTTCATTCGAAATTTCAGCACCATAATGGCCCTCATTACTAAAGTGCTTAAGGGTGCATCATTCAAATGGAACCCTAAAGCACAATCTACCTTTAAAGAAGTGAAGAAGAAACTAACTCAAGCACCGGTTTTAGCATTGTCGTGTTTTGACAAGGTTTTTGAAGTTGAATATGATGCATCTAGAGTGGGAATTGATGGTGTCCTTACTCAAGAAGGTAAACTATTAGCCTTCTTTAGTGAAAAACTGTGTGAATCAAGAAGAAAATACTCCATATATGATAATAAATTCTATGCAATAGTTCGGTGTTTAGAGCATTGGAGCCATTATTTAGTGGCTAGTGAGTTTATATTGCATTTTGATAATGAGGCTTTGAAGTGCATTCAGGGCCAATACAAGCTTAACTCACGCTATGCTAAATGGGTTGAGTTCCTTCAGTCATTCCACTTCACCATCAAGCACAAGTCAAGAAGATTGAATCAAGGTGCAGATGCATTATCAAGGAGACATCTCCTTTTGTTTCAACTAGATGCTCTTGTTCTTGATTTTGAGCATCTTAAAAGTTTGTATGCTGAAGATGAAGACCTTGGGGATTTATATTATGTGTGTTTAAAGCACCCCAAGGGCGATTTCTTAGTCCAAGAGGGCTATCTATTCAAAGGAGTACGTCTGTATATTCCTAAGTGTAGCACCCGTGAGCTCTTGATTAGAGAAGTTCATGGTGGTTCCTTAGCTAGACATTTTGGTTAGTCAAAGACCTTAACCATGTTAAGGGAATATTATTATTGGCCAATGATGGAGAAGGATGTTCAAGACATCCTAAGAAGGTGTGGTATGTGCCAAGCAGCCAAAAGTCATACCTTACCCACGGTTTGTACACTCCACTGCCCGTACCTACTCTACCTTGGGTGGATATGAGTATGGACTTCATTTTGGGTTTACCTAGAACCCAAAGGGGCAAGGATTCCATATTTATAGTGGTAGACTGATTTTCAAAGATGGCACACTTTATACCTTGTAACAAGACCAATGATGCTACACACATTGTAGAGTTATACTTCAAGGAGGTAACAAGATTGCATGGTGTTGCTAAGTCTATTGTTTCTGATAGGGATACAAAATTTCTAAGTTATTTTTGGACCACCCTGTGGAAGAAGCTTGGTACTAAATTGCTGGATAGTACTACTTGTCACTCCCAAACTGATGGCCAAACTGAGGTAACTAATCGAACCTTAGGCACTCTCCTGAGAGCTTTGATTAAACCTAATACCAAAGCTTAGGATTTACTCTTACTACATGCTGAGTTTGTGCATAATAAAATCCTCAGCAAGGCTTCTGGTCTTTCACCATTCAAGGTGGTGTATGGGATTGATCTTTTAAGTCTCATTGATCTTACTCCCCGGCCTCAAGACCAAAAACCAAATACTGATGCAATAGCAAGAGTAGAGAAAATTCAGAAGTTCCATGAGTTGGTAAAGGCTAGAATTGAGAAGACAAATGCATCCTATGAAGCCTAAGTCAACAAGCATAGGAGAAAGATTGTATTTCAACCTGGAGACCTAGTATGGATCCACTTAAGGAAGGAAAGATTTCCTTCTAAAAGGAAGAACAAACTTATGCCACGAGCTGAAGATCCATTTGAGGTCTTAGAGAGAATAAATGACAATGCTTACAGGGTTGATCTGCCTAGAGATTATAGAGTTTCAGCCACATTTAATGTGGCAGACTTGAGCCCCTTCCATCCTGATGACTCCCCCACAGATTTGAGGATCAAATCTTTTCAACAAGAGGAGGGTAATAGAGTCCTACCAAGTTAAGACCTTGTCCATGATGAATCAAGTCCAGAACGTCCAAGAACAAGGTCCTAAGTTCAAAGAATGGCTCACATTTTGCAAGAAACGCAATCAGCTGCAACTGGGTTGAATGGCCAGAAAACGCCCAGCTTTGTTCATCTCATTACTTAAGCTACATTGTGGCTTAAGTCTGATATTTTTATATTTTTGGAATCCTTATGATGTCTACTTTTAGGTCCAAGCATTCATGTCCAATCATGCACACAAAAAGATGAAGATCAAGGCATTTTGTCTAACCGGCCAGTTTTGGTTCAAAACGGCATGGTTAAATATTTTAGTGGAATTACTCTGCTTAAACATAGTTTAACATTAATTTCTTTGCAGAGGGTTTGTACACACCCTAAAGTTTCCCCTCATGACTTGAAAACTAAATCATACTCACTTTTATTAAGCTCAATTCAGCTTGTAAAACTGGGTCCAAAACTGCCTGTGAACCCAGTTTGATGTCACTGGCCATTTTGCCTTCAGCCGTGGGTTTCCTCTTTCTCAAGCTTGATTGGCACACACCTTAAGGATTCTAGAAGGGCAATGATCAGCTACAAAAGGGGCTTTCATTGAGAAAAGCAACCAATAAGAGCCTTGCTGTAAAAAGGCTTGTCTCTTGAAGCCTATTGAACAGCCGAAAAGGAGCCTTTGCTTTACAGCTGCCTCACATGCATTTTACTAGTATTCTGGTTGATTAAGCTTAAGTATGAGTTCATTAAGTTGTAAGCATCATTTGTTTTTCTTTCCTTGTTGATAAGAATGTAATTAGATTAGTTTTAAGCATGATTTGTACATGGTTAGCTCTAACCATGAAGATTAGCTTAAACTAATACTTTTCCTCCCTAAGAAGGAAAGCTTAGGTGTATGCTTGCTAGCTAGGGTGCTTGCTAGGCATGTAAACATAAGGGAGTCTCGAGCATTTGCTGAACACATTACACTTTGAATGGAAAAAACCCCTTTGAGAGCATTTGTGCTTTCGTTTATCAAAAACTTAACTTGCTTACTCTTAACTTGGCCGGTTAAGGTGGTAATCAAGTGAAGTCCTAATCTTGATTAAGTGGTGATTTTCTGTATCTTATTTAAGTTTAGGGAGCCCTAACCTTGGTTTTGGTGGTGTTTCTATATCCAAAACTTAAGATTAGCTCTATCTAATCCTTACATTTCAGTTACGAGTTCTAAGGAAAACCGTGAGTGATTTTCATTCTTCTTTGCTTTCAATTAATTGTAAGCTTAATCCCTTGAGCTTTACATCATTTATACTCATGTGTACAAGTTTTTCTAGTAAGGTTAGGATGCTTCTTCAAGGTTATGAAACGTCTTAATCTAGCTTAAATCCAGCTAAGCTTGAACTTACAAATCAGCAAAGTATAAAGCTTGCTTAATCACACTAACTGCAATCCTTGAGTCTAGCTAACCTTTATGTTAAAGCCTAAACTCATTAATAAGCAAGTAATTAAGCAAGGGGAGAGCTGGCTGCACATGGAAGAGAGATGAAATGGCTAGCAGCAAACACTTTACAGCAAGCCAATAGGAACACTCTTGTCTTTTCTCCCTTAATTCTCATTGGCTTTGCTTTTGGCTGAGCTGAAAGGCTTATGATTATGTCCCAACTTCCTTTATACCAAATGATGCTGCTTGGCCTTGATTGAATGGCTAAAATAAAAGCAACCACCAAATGCACCAATCGAACAATACCAGGCAGACTGCAAGCTGTTTTTAGGTGCCACATTTCTCATGCAAAAAGTGACCATGATGGTGGGAAACCTTAGAATGTCTACTAACTCCCCTAGATGAGAAATCATATCTAAACCCATATTTGGTGGCCTAAAACCTCAGCTAAACCAAACCGGGTAGAACCAAGCTCAAGCCAGCACGGTTTGTAAAATAGACCTAGTTCTTCAATATGCACTTGACTTAATTTGATTTTTTGATTGGACCACATAGTTAACATCTTGAGGAACCAAAATATGCAAAAATTATGAACTTAAACCTCAAGGAGTCCTAAGGAATCAAGAATACAAAACCGGGCTTAAAATTTACCTTGAACCCGGATGTGGCTGTTTGCTCTCTTTGCAAAATATGAGTAATCCTTTAGACTTTGGATGGTGAATTGAGACCTCCTGGACCAGTTTGAGCATCCTCATTGGATTTGCTATATGAGACTCCATCATCCTCCCCTTATTGAGAAGATGTGATCCTCAAATCGGCTAGGTAGTTATCTAGAAGATAAGGGCTTAAATTGGCCACATTGAATATGGTTGAAACTACAAAGTCACATGCTAAATCAACATTAGAAGCATTGTCATTTACCTTCTCCAAGACCACAAATGGACCTTCAGCTCTTGGCATCAACTTGTTTTTGTGTTTTGAAAGAAAACGTTCCTTCCTTAAGTAAATCCAAATGAGATCTCCTGGTTGAAATACCTTTCTCCTCCTATGCTTGTTAGCTTAGGCTTGATATCATGCATAGGTCTTCTCTATTCTACTCCTAACTAACTCTTGAATCTTCTGGATTTCTTCTACCCTTGTAACTACATCCACACTTGGCTTTTGGTCTAAGGGCCTTGGGATAAGATCAAGTGGGCTAAGGGGATCAGTTCCATAGACCACTTTAAAAGGGGATAGACTAGTAGCCTTGCTAGGAACCTTGTTATAAGTAAACTCATCATGTGGTAAAAGCAAATCCCAAGCTTTGGCGTTAGGTTTAATCAAAGCTTTTAAAAGAGTCCCTAAGGTTTGATTTGTAACCTCAGTTTGCCCATTAGTTTATGGATGACAAATGGTACTGTACTTGAGTTTAGTATCCAATTTCTTCCACAAGTAATTCAAAAGTGGCTAAGGAATGTAGTATCCCTATCAGAAACAATGGATATGGGAATACCATGTAATCTTGTCACCTCCTTGAACTACAGCTCCGCGATGTGTGTAGCATCATTGATCATGTTGTATGGAATGAAATGTACCATCTTGGAAAACCTATCCACCACAACAAAGATTGAGTCTTTATCCCTTTGGGTTTTAGGCAAGCCTAGGATAATATCCCTTTGGGTTTTAGGCAAGCCTAGGATAAAATCCATGCTTACGTCCACCCAAAGAAGTGTAGGGACTGGTAGAGGTGTGTAAAGGCCGCGAGAAGAGAATGACTCTTAGCCATTTAGCCTCGTCCAGATGTCTTAAACATCCTTTTCTATCCCTGGCTAGTAGTAATGCTCCTTGATCATGATAATACTCTTGTTCTCTCCACAATGACCAACTAGAGATCCTCCATGTACTCCTGTAATCAGAAGTTCACGCATGCCACACTTTGGGATACACATGCATGTACCCTTGAGCAGAAAGCCTTCTTGAACCAAGAAGTCACCTTTGGGGTGTAATCCCCACCGTCTTCGTCATCAGCATATAAACACTTTAGATGCTCAAAACCAAGTACGTAAGCATATAACTGGAATAGGAGCAAATATCTCCTAGATAATGCACCAGTTCCTTGATTGATTTTCCTGGACTTGTGCTTGATTGTAAAGTGAAATGACTGGAGATACTCAAGCTATTTAGCATGGCATGAGTTCAATTTATGCTGGCCTTGAATATACTTCAAAACCTCATGATCAGAATGTGAAATAAACTCACTAGCCATAAGATAATGACTCCAGTGCTCTAGATATTGCGCAATCACATAAAATTTCTTATCATGGGAGGAATACTTTTGTCTTGAATCACACAATTTTTCACTAAAGAAGGCTAATGGCTTACCTTCCTCAGTAAGAACACCGCCTATACCAACTCCAAATGGATCACGTTCAACCTCAAAAACTTTCTCAAAGCACGGCAAAGCAAGTACGGGTGCTTGAGTTAGTCTCTTTTTCACTTCCTCAAAGGTAGATTTGGCTTTAGGGGTCCATTTGAATGATGTACCCTTAACCATCTCTGTCATGACAGCCATAATAGTACTGAACTTCCTTATAAACCTCCTATTAAAAGATGCAAGACCATGGAAGCTTCGTACATCGTGTATGCTTTGTGGAATAGGGCATGTTCGAATGGCTTCTAGCTTGCTCTCATCTACCTTAATGCCTAGACCAGTAATAATATAACCCAAGAAAGTCACCTCATGAGTAAAAAAGGTGTATTTCTTAAGGTTACCAAACAATTTCTTACGTTCAAGAACTAGTATAATCTGGATAAGATGATCTTGATGCTCTTGCTCGTTCTTGCTACAGAACAGAATGTCATCGAAGTATACAACCACAAATTTCCCAATGTAAGGTTTGAATGATTCATTAAGTTCATAAACGTACTAGGAGCATTGGAAAGACCAAATGGCATGACTAGCTACTTATTAATCCTCCTTTAGTCTTGAATGCAGTCTTCCATTCATCTCCCTCTCGGATTCTGATTTGGTAATATCCGCTTCAAACATCAATCTTTGAAAACTCTTGTGAGCCATGTAACCCATCTAGCATATATTCAAGTCTAGGTATGGGGGACCTATACTCGATAGTAATCTTATTTATGGCTCTGCTATCCACAAACATATGTATGCTTTCATCCTTCTTAGGAACTAGTAAAGCAGGTACAACATGAAGGGCTTAAAGACTCACGAATTAGCCCTTTAGACATTATTTCCTAAACTTGCCTTTGAATCTTCATTGTTTCCTTAGGATTCATCCTATAAGCTAGCTTGTTTGGAAGGGTAGAATCTGGAATAAGATTAATGTGGTGCTAGATATCTCTTTTGGGAAGTAAACCTGTGGGTATATCCTTTGGAAACAAGTGACTGAAACGGGTGATTAGGGAAATGGCTATGGGGTGGCTTGGTAAGGGAGTTTCTGGCTCCTCTTGAACATTCAGAATCCACTCTTTAAAAGCTTTAAACTCATGATATGAGGCCTTTAAAAGTGGTTCACTAAAAGTGAGAAGCAAATCAGAATATTCAGGCCTTTTTTGGGGTTCACCTTTATAGGCTTGGATGGGGATAAAAGACCCAAGGAAATCTTCTTCCCTCCTTTGGAAAAGAAGTATGTATCCAAGAATCCATTATGCATTACCTTCCTATCATACAACTGTGGCCTGCCTAAGAAGATATGGCATGCATCTATGGGGATAACATCACACCATAACTCATCTTGGTAGTTCTTTCCAATGGAGAAAGAAATGAGACACTGGGAGTTAACTTGTAACTGCTTACTTTGATTAAGCCATTGGATGTTGTAAGGATGGGGATGAGCTGTAGCTTGTAAGCCTAGTTTCTCAATCATGCTAAGAGAAACAACATTGGCACATCTCCCTCCATCTATGACCATAGAACACACCTTTCCTTGAACTGTACACCAGGAATGAAAGATGTTCTCCCTTTGCTCATCTTTAATTCCTTTCTAGCCACTTAAAACCCTCCTCCAAACCAGCATTCACCCTCATTTGCTTCCTCCTCTACTCCTCCTGAGTTTCCTCAAGATCACCCTCAACATCCTCCTCATTTTCCTCCTCAATCTCTTGCTCTTTCGCGGCCTCCCATTCAGCTAATGTGGTCACCTTTTGATTTGGGCAGTCCGCAGCAATGTGTCCAAGCACATGGCACTTGAAGCATCTTTTAATGCTTAAAGGACTAGGATTAGGTCTATTTTGAGGTGGTTGGCTCTTTTGTGGAGTTTGGGTTCTTTGTGGGATGGAAGGGGGCAAATTTATGGGCTTAGGAAATGGGTTAGGGCTCCCATTGTTAAAGGGTGGGTTCCAAGGTGAGGGCTTTATAAACTCATGTTTAAAGGGGCTATCTAGTTTCCCTTTGTTACTCAACCTTATGAGTAAGGACACAAACCTCATCAAAAGTAGTAAACTGTTGTAATTTAACCATATTAGCATACTTAGGCTCAAGCCCTCCTAAGTACCTAACTATGGTTTGCTCTTTAGGTTCTTAAATGTCATATTTGATCGTGAGTTTCTCAAACTCATGTATGTATTCTTCAATATTGAGGCTACCTTATGTAAGGTTATAGAGTTGGGAATAGCTATCTTGGATGTAAGTGGGAGGTAGAAACCGTGACTTTAGCTTGGCCTTCATCTTCTCCCAAGTTCTGATTTTACTTTTCCTATTCCTCACCCACTTAGCAGATAAATTAGTCCATGATAATGAGGTGTACTTCCTCAGCCTAAGAGCAACTAGCTTAACCTTGTTATCTTCAGGAACTTCCTTGTGCTCAAAGATCCTCTCAACTGTATGCATCCACTCAAGAAACTCATATTGATCGAGTTTGCCTTCAAATTCAGGGATCTCAACTCTAAAGTCATTAGAGTTAGCTTAGGGTCTTCGTTTCCTCCTTGTTATTATCAATGGTTCATCCTCAGTAGATGAACTAAGAGGATTGCTTGCTGCTTATTCTCTTTCACCTTGATCAAAAACGACGGATTCATGCATCTTTTGTTTCTGTTTCATAAGTTCACCAAGCTGTCTTCTCAAGTACTCATTTTGAGCCTTAAGTTCTTGATTAGAATCTTTAAGTTCTTGATTGGAAATGGAAATAGCATGGTTGTTCTTCAAGAAAGCATCAAGTTTTTGTTTTAAACTAATGCTAGCACTCATTGTAAAATCAGGTTTGCATGGGGGCTATTTTGTGGAATATGTTTAGGGAATGTGTTTGGAGTGATTTGGGAACACGGGGGTGATTACCAGGCAAAGCAGAAACTCAACTTTGATACCAAAGTTGATGGATATGCCAATGAACTCAACTTACACTCAAAGGAATACAAGAACTAGCTAAGAACACTAAGAACTCAGCCTCAAGTTTAAGGGAATCCAAAACCGAAATGGGGATGAAAGATAGAACTAATCATGATTCTTGGGTATAGAAACAACACCAAGATCAAGATTAAGGCCCTTAATCTCAATTAGGATATAGAAAGACCACCTAATTAAGGATTAAGACTCACTTGATCACCAGCTAACTTGGCCTAAGGTAGGATAAGCCAATAAGAGTTTTGGTTTGTTTAAGGAGCAATGCTCTCTTTCTCATTCAAGTAATTTGAAATCTAATTACAAAATGAGGCTCCCTAAGGCCTTATACTCATGCACAAGCTTGCCTAGTAAGGTTAGGAGGTTTCTTTAAGGTTAGGAAACCTCTTAATCTAGCTTAAATTCGACTAGGCTTAAACTTACAAATCAGCAAAGTACAAAGCTTGCTTAATCACGCTCATTACAGTCCTTGAGTCTAGCTAACCTTTATGTTAAAGTCTAAACTCATTACTAAGCAAGTAGTCAATCAAGGGGAGAGCTGGCTACACATGAAAGAGAGATAAAATGGCTGCTCATAGAAAACACTTTATGGCAAGCCAATAGGAAAACTCTTGCCTTTTCTTCCTTTATTCTCATTGGTTTTGCTTTTGGTCAAGCTGAAAAGCTTATGATTGTGTCCCAACTTCCTTTAACTACCAAATGGTGCTGCTTGGACTTGATTGGATGGCCAAAAGAAAACCAATCACCAAATGCACCAATCAGACAGTACCGGGCAGATTGCAAGCTACTTTTAAGCGCTACATTTCTCATGCAAAAAGTGAGCATGGTCTGGATTTTCTTCCATGGGGGGAAACCTTAGGATGTGTGCTAACTCATCAAAATCAGAAGTCAGGTTTAAAGCCTTGTTTCCTGGCCTAAGACCTCAGCTGAATCAAACCAGGTAGAACCAAGCTCAAACCAGCACAGTTTGCAAAATGGACCCTGTTCTTCAATATGCACTTGACTTAACTTGGTTTTCTTGATTAGATCAGGTAGCTAACATCTTGGCGAACCAAAATATTCAAAAATTATGGACTTAAACCTCAAGGAGACCTAAGTAATCAAGAACACAAAACTAGGCTTAAAATCTGCCTTGAACTCGGATGTGGCTGTTTGCTCTCTTTGCAAAGTGTGAGTTATCCTTTGGACTTTGGATAGTAAATTGAGACCTCCTGGACCTGTTTGAACATTCTCATTGGATTGGCTAGGGGGGACTCCATCACAATTTTGTCGAGCCATATAGCTTTGACCATAGGTTGATCAACAAACCATGTCTTTAACACCATCGGTTTTTTGTCCCAAAAAAAACAAAATCAAATTTTAGAAATTTCATCATGTTCCATCACTGAATGAAGCCTTGCTATAGATAGTCTCCCAGGCTTTGATATTACTCGGTTAAATCCTTTGTTCCCCCATATTCTTTGGAAGAAACCCTCAATTACCTTTAATGGTGGGTATGCCCCAATTACAAAACCAATAATTGTGTACTGTCAGTATTCTACCTTAGATTGTATATCATCAATCTCAATACATTGAATCTTCATTCCATTATATGGTTATGTTTCCACATAATCCAAAGGAAAACCCACATTAGCTATTGAATGGAACCGATTACCCGCTTCATCGGTCATATTCTCCATTTTAACTTAGCTTGCCCATGATTGAGACTATCGACAGTTCCTCAAAGTATTAATCCATAACATAAAGTTACTTCTCATGACTTCCTCAACATTCCCCGCCCTCTCCCTCATATCCAACCATGGTTCGCTATTGCATTGGATTAGGGTTAATTGATTCCCCTGCTCCTTCCAAATCATTCAATATGTTGCGAATTCCACTAATCTGATTCTCGAGTGTTGCATTTGGTCTAGGATGATTACTAGATTCTAGTTGAGATGAGGGTTTTTTTTATTCTTCTTTGTCTTTCGCACCATGGCAATGATCTAGACTTTCTCCCTCTAGACTTTCTCTCTCATCTCTAAGTCACACAAGCTTGCTGCCCTCTTGCATTTGGCATCCAAGTATTAGTAGAGGATAACATGGGATGCTAGGGAACTAACAAAGTGCGTAGTCCTCTTATGATCTAAGTTTAACGGTACACTAGAATACATAGGTCGAGATATCTAAATAAAATGGGTGTGAGAAAAATATTTGTCAAAATTGATTGGACTATCAAAACTTTTGCAAGAACTAAGGATCCAACTTGGTTCAAATGGAATTGTGAAGTAAAATATGATGACATAAAAATGTAACTTTATGTAGCACCCAATCATAGTTGGGAGCAGGAATATCCTAAAAGAAACTTAGGAACTCTATTATGGTATCATATAAGGGGTTAGCAGGAGTTGAACTTGAACATTAACCATTGTAAGCTTGTATTGCTTATTACAGATATCCATTTCATAGAAATGGTTTAAGATCCCTTTAATTGGAATGAAAATCATCTAATTTCTTACTCCTAAGAGAGACTAAAACATGTTTCCTTTACTCTATGACTTTTCATTATTAGGCTTGAGATCATATTTTAGGCTACCATATCAACCATAGCATCAAAGATATTATATCTGATTTAATAGCCAAACTAATCCCAATAAAATTGAAGGGATAACTAAACAAAAGTTATCAAAGAGTATAACCAGCAAGTTGAACTTAAAAAACTTTCTAAAGAATCACGTCAATGTTATATGAAAATGTGACTTACATGATAATATACGTTTGATTTCAAGGCAAATTTTGTATATTGTAACAAATTTCTAGGATTTTGTTTAAACAATTGTTTGGACTTTATCTATATGCTTGATTGATCATAAAGAACTTGTTCAACAAGTTCAGTAGGCAACTAACTAGCTGACACCTCAAATTTAAAGTTCAACTACGTTGAACTCTCATTGTCAAGGACCTTGATAGGCATATTAGATTTGGACCCTTGTCAGAGTTATAAAATTGGTATAACTAAAATTAAGTCTAGAATGAAATTTATGCTACTCTGATTATCTAGAAGATTGTAGAATTTGCATATGTGTTTGTTAAATGAAAATTATTCTCGTTTATGCAATTTCATGATGAGAAACATAGCACAAATTATGGTACCAATGGTCATTCATCTCTTATACATAGTTTGTCTATGTATCGTACTCTTTAAAGCATGTATCCCCCACAACAAGGAAAAGTAGATTAATTAAATCAATTCAGTAGTCTTGCTGTTTAATTATTAAACAATCTTCAAGAAGCAAGATTAACTTTATGATTTTAGGTCGCAACAGCTAGCTATGGTTTAGAAATTTAAGAAAGCAAATTTGAAATTATTCTAAATTAGGGAATGGCTAAAGTCACTTTTGTTAAAAAGGACGGTTGCAGTCAACTATGGTAAATACAGAAGACTTCAACATCAGAGGTAGAAAGAAACCTTTTAGCCTTATCAAACGATATAATTACTAGCACATTAATTGAAGGCTGAATAATCACCTGTCTAAGCCATAAGACGCCAAGACCTTAAAAAATGAACAGACTTCAAGGCAATTGAACTAGCTAGCAGATGTTAGAGAGAGTACCCAACAGAATATTATGAAGAACCCAACAACTATAGCTTTAGCATCCTTCAACAGCCTCATTCTCACTGCTGATAAATAAAGACATTGCTGAAAAATATATTGCATACTAGCGCAAAGATATCAATTCATATTCTATGTGTTATTGCAGTCTTGGATGATTAACTTCAAAATTATTGTATTCTGTGTTTACACATTTGAGCATCATGTAAGGCAAGAGGGTTGAATCCTGCTTGTACACAAGAGGTTTGATAGGGAGTGTGATCCTTTCTAAGTGGAGACGTAGGAGAAATCACTTCAAGAGAGCTGTTGAAGGATTTGTAATAGTCAATGTCCTTGGGTGGATGCTTGTAATTGTGTAAATCTCATTGTAGGTTAATACAACCTGATTAAATCCAAAAGAAAGTACCTTGAGGGGGACGTAGCCCAATTGGAGGGACCTCATTCAAAAAACACCATGTTCTTGAGTTTGCGATATCTTACTATATTATGTGTTTACATTTTGAATTATAATAATCTGATATCACTCTATTCACCCCCTCTCTAGGGTGGCTTATCTTACTTAGGATCAATACTCTCAACTCTTTCTTCATACGATTTATGCTATATTCCTCCAAATGCTATACATCTCTCATTCCTTACCCTCATAACTCCACTCTGTAGGTTATACTTATTTTTGCATATATGACTTCTCAAGTAACTATTTGATCCTTGGAAACAATCTCATGTAATACTTTCTTGACATTCTCTTGACTCATTCGTGCACGACTCTATTTTATAGTTTAAATAAGTGCTCCTTGAGACATCCAATCACACTCATGGACAAATATACTATTGGAGGACTTCACTAATAAAATGGAATGGCATCCTAGAGGTGATTTAGGCCAATAATTCCAATGAGTTCTAAGCATTTGAATTTACTAGCCATTCAATTCATTTAACAAGAATCAATTTGTTTGGAAATATCAGGACCATGAATTTCTAATGCTCATGGTGAATTGGCAATCTCTAATGAAGATGCCTAAATGGTGACTATAATAATTAGTTATAACATAGTATTTGATCTACTCACGAGTATTAAGAAAAGGAAAATTAATTTCATCTTGCTCGCATCTACTGAAAATTAGGGTTTTTAAATATCAAAAACCTTGATTTCCTTTGTGGCATGCGGTTGCCAAATTCCAAAGAGGGAAATTAGGGTTACCTTCATCTTGAATAGACAATCTATTGCCTAATTTGTCTTCGACAATACTGAATTTTCTCAACCGTAATCTTCAATCTGGATTCCTCATCTCAGCTCAAGATTATCATAAATCACCTCAATAAACAGATTTTTCCTAGAATTCATGGCTCAAGAGAGATGATCTTTTGATGTTTCCAGTTTTGGCTTATATTAACTTAGACTGAAGAAGAGAAAAGGCACAATAAGGGAAGACAATTAGGAAAGGCAGTAATTACAGCATCGACATGAAGAAAAGATGGAGGAAAGTGCATAATTTGAATGCATTAGTTTAATAACATTTCCTACCTACTTTTTAATTAAACTTTAAGCCCAATTAGGAGTTAGAAATACATAATCTAAATTTTTAATTTTCACTAACGATGATTTTAAAAAAGAAATAACGATGACTGTGGTTGGTTGTCAAATGATTAACTTTTCGAAATAGTTAAACGACTAAAAAGCATTCCATTATTAATAGTATCATTTTACGATGGGTTTCATCTATGGTCGTTATTACTTGGCTGTTAAAGGGTCTTAATTCTAGTAGTGTCATGTATCCTAAGGTTGCAACAGCTTAGATTTGAGCATGATTTACAGGTTCAATTAAGTCATCAATACCTTGTGCACACTGTTCACTATTGCTTTAGATTAGGAAGCCTGCTTCCGAATTGTGTAATATGTTTTCCTGTCATATGGGACTTGGATAAATATTAAGTGCTGCACTATTGTTGAAGATTCTTTTGTGGTATCAGTCTACAATGATGGATGATCTAGGTGTGGATAGGGTTGCACTGTTATGTTTAAGCTTTTTTAGAGCTATAAACTAGAGTTGATTTTTCATTCCTCTAATCTTTCTACATACGACTACTTTGGTTGGTTTAGTTCCTCGACAGAAACTTCCAAACAAACATTAACCCATTCCCCAACACATAAGATTAATCTACAATCTCCATCTTTTTTGAAATGGCCGAATAAGCTTTCTTATCAACAATATTTATCCTATGTAAGCATTTAAAAATTAAGATATACGTACGAACATTTGTGAGGAATGATAAATAAATTAATACAAGTTAAGAGTTTCTCTGGCCATTCGTGTATGGGAATTATTGTTGCTATATGGTCCTTTTTATATTACTCTTTTTTTGTTTATTAAATTGCTGCTAGTGATTGTTATTTTCTGATGTCTGAGAAACTTGATATTTTGTACCTTGTATTTGTATGGATATCATTGCCGAGTGGTTTGTTGCTTCTCTTTCATGATTTTTAGGGAAATCAACCTGGGTTCCACGGTTTATTTTGAATTGTACGGTGTGAATATTGTTTTACTTACACTCTCTTAGTTTAGTTCTCACCTTCAAATCAAGCCTTTTCTAGCATGCTTTTAGTTGTGTACCTTAAACCTTCATTTCTTTCTTTCTCTCTCTCTGTCTTTTGGGTATATGAATAGGCATTAACTATAAATGATGAGTTTCAAGCAGTTAAATTTAGAGACTTACCTATTTATTGAAAGCATCATCCAGGCAGAATCTTGAATTAACGTTTAATTTCTTTGAAAAATTTTATGTTTGAGAACCTATATGGTAGAATCATCGATTCTCTTGATTCTCACTTCTCTTACTGTTGGTTTTTAGTGATGGAATTTATATCGTAAGTGTTTTTTCAACGCTAATGGCTGATGATACTACTCTTTACTATTTGAGTTGTTTGGTTGATTTGCGCTTTAGACATCAGACAAGATTAGCTCTAGATAGTCTAGTGTTTTTGTTGCTTATCAAATTCATTGGCTAGGCACGTTGATGTGTTATCAAGTTTTAATGCTCTCACAAGTTTGCATCTTGTTGTATTTTAAAATTTGAGCCTCTTTGTCACCACCATCTAGCAAGTTTTATAGGTTGTGTGCTAATCTTTACTATAAATGTTATCTCTATCGTGAAAATTTATGGTTTATCCATTTCCTCCATGCTTCTTTGTACTTGCTAATTCTATTAGAGGGAAGATGGACTTGCATCTTTGAACTCGATTATTTTTGTAAGAATGGAACATGCAACTTGTGGCTTACAGGCGCAAATATCAAACATATATTTTTTTAGCTTAGCTTATGAAGGAGCTTATGCGGGAGAAGGCCGGCCAAACTAGGTTTTATTAGCAACATGTTCGACCTCCTCAAGAGCCTAACTCCTAACTAGCTCTTGCCGCTCACGCTATGCAAGTTTTTTTCATCATGTCTAGCGCCCACCAAAATTTTATTGGCCATATGGACAAGAATCTTAAAACTTATAGTTGAAAGTTAATTGTACGTATAATTTTCTAACCTCCACGGACTAAAGTTTTAACACTTATCCCCTTTTTGTAGATGCTTGAAGATGCGGATGCTTGTTCGATTGATGACGCTTCCCTAATTTTTGTCAAGGTTAATGAAGACTGTCGATCATTGATCGACCTTATTTTCTTCCTTTTTCAGTAACGAATGGCTTGTAGACGTCAACTTTGAGAACAACTTTCTAGTTTCCACAATTATTATCCAGAGTGGAAGTTCTCAAGATAGTGTTTTATTAGTGTAGTTGTGTTTTGTAGTGTATATTTGTAAACTAATGATATTTAATTCTAAAAATATATACGAATTCAAGTTTAGTGTTAATAGCATTTCCTTGTCGTATTAAATGAACTTCTCATCTTTTTAGCCGCCCAACATTATTAACGACAAATTGGATTTGTCATTATTATGCTTAATTGTACTTTTCAACAATGAAAAACATTTGTCATTAAATTTAATTTGAACAATATGGATGAGCCAAATTCAGTGTGATTGATCACGATTTTATTTTATTTATTTGTAATTTTTCAGGTTTACGACGAGTAATTTGATTGTTATTAATATGTCGTTCCTCGTCATTTAGTTAATCAATAACAATGATATCTTATTTCGTCATCGGTGACATAATGATGAAAATTTTTATGTCGATCAATAAAGACGAACGACGATCAACTTTCTTTTGCCGTTAAAACTTTTAACGAAGATAAATTATACCTTTAATGACCAATTTGTTTATTGTTAGAGATCTCTTTTCCAGTAGTGAATGTAATTCATTAGAGCCTACAAAGAGGTGATCACCAGACCAACATTGTTCCTTACTATTGAATCAACAGAAAAACTCTCACAGAACTAGGGTTTTGGGTTCTGTAGGTGGAGAGAGGAAAAACACTTATAAGCTTATAAGCCTACAATGAATTTTGATTTTGCTATCATTCTATCTAACAGGTTGAGCATTCAGATCTCTTATAAGTTTACTATTATGATAAAATAATTTTAAGAAGTATTAAAAAATTTACTAAACAATTTTGAATCCCTAGAAGCAAGGAATTCAAATTTACAATCCCTTCCAGCCACGAACGCACAAATCGCTTATTATGCTGGTTTCTTTCTTCATTATTATTGTCTTCTCAGCTCGTACATGCATGTCGCTCTCCAGCAATCAAATGTAACCTTAAGCAAGAATCTCCTATCTTCCATTGATTCAATAATAAGATTCAATCTTTTTTTCTGGTGGATTTGATTCCTCATGTGGATATTGATATATAGAGGCAAACATTCAGGTCTTTTGTGCAACTTTTAAAAACTTTGTGAACTCACTAATTCAATTTTCCATCTCATGCTTTAGAGCTATAATTTTTATATGTTCTACTACATTACGTGCTTGAATCTAATCCAATATATCGATGCAAGAAAACTAAAGAGGAAGAACAAATTTGGTTTTTTTTCCCTCTACTAGGAGGCGACTTGATATTAATGGAGAAATGCAACCAATTAAGTACGCCAAGATAGAAAATTTTCAACGGTAACAAGATTCTTGATATTAATGGGGAAAATACCCAGATGAATAGGAGGGAGATGCAACCCAATAGAGTGTTGGGAGTAATGACAACAAGGCTTCCTTTTTTCCTCTCTCTATCTTCTCTTTCCTTATCTCACATAGAACTTTTCAAACTTGTTTTGGTGTTTATATATCCCTCTCATTCTTGGCTTTATCAAATAGATTGGTGGTGTGTTTTATGGAGTGTGTTGTGGTTTGAGAAACCACACGTGCGTGCGCCGCCCCCGTCCGCTCTGGGCTGGGCGTGGGCTATGCGCCATCTTCACCTTTTTGGGAGATTTTTTGGTTTTGGGCTTGCTGATAGCTTCGTCTACGCAAACTAACCATTGCTTGTGTCAAAGGAAGTTAATCAGTCTTCCTAATTTATCTCCCTTATCCCAGATTCTGCTTCCTATTTTTTGTCCCATGATCTGCCCCATCTATCTCTTTGTAACTGCTCCTTCACTCCTATAAAAGAAGCTTCTCAGCACTCAGAATATGGCACACACAGAAAACATTCTCTCCTTCTCTTCTTCGTTCTTCACTGTTCTAGGTGTTGATTATATTTAGTTTTGATGATAACAAATCCAAATTTGTCCAAGTAATGTTGCTCCGAACACGATCTCCAAACAGGCCTAACTGGTGTTTGTGATCTTTATTGTATTAACTGGTTTGCTACATGTGAGAATGTCTTCTAGACAGGTTTTACTTGGTGATTCTATATTAAGTCAAGAACACCATCTCGACAGTTGATTGTAAAGCGTGTTCCTGAACTCTAGCAATGCAAAGAACAACCCCAGCAAACAAGGTAGCCTTGGTGTTCACAGCAGCTCTACAAATCTCGGACAAGATGACTGGTTCAAAACAAGAAGTCTTGGGTATATAGGTTTTATTTAATTAGACTCTTGTTAATATGCCAATATTGAAAACATCATTTTTAAACACTTCTTGAATCGGTACTTGCGCTAAGTGCTTCAGAACACCAGTTGCGAACAACCCTGCGAACAGGGTGCCTAGGGTGTTTCTGAACTGCAGTGGCCATACCCGATTATTTTTGAAAAATTCATTTTGGTTGGCCAAGATCTCTAGAATACTTTCCTTGAATTTCAAAACTGCTATTTCTCTGGAAAGGTATTTCCTGAAAATATTTTGGGAGAATTTCGAAAATAAGTTTTGGAGATTTGCCAAAACTTAAAGGAAAAAATTTCCTTTGACTATATTTTCGGATTTGGTAAAAGCTGAAAATCTCTTTAAACCTCTTCACGGTTATGGGAAGATAAGGGTTATCTTTTAAGATAACAAAATCCCTTATATTTTGGGATAAATTAATCATTAGCCGTTGGATAATTTTGCAAAACAATTTCCATACTTAGCTGATTCTGTGGTTTATGACCGTTGGTTTTTTTGTTTAAAAGCCTCAGCTTTTTCTCTCCCAGCATATACACACAGACAGATATATACAGATATTCAAAACACTCGAAAAACAGAGAGATAGAAAACTCGGTTTGAATTTGCATAAACACAGCCTTTTGAAAAATCCAGGAAAATCAGAAAACTCGGTTTACACTCAAAGATTCTTGAGCTTCATTCTGAAAAGCAAACCGTGACAAGCTGTGTTTGATTTTGAGTTTTCATACCATTGGCATAATAGGATCTTCATTGTACCTTACATCTGCTTAGTGAGAAGCACCCCCTGTAAGGTGTTTGTAACCCTGATCTTGAATCAGAAAAGTGAGTGAGTGTGTCCTAATCGTGTGGACTTGGATGTGTCTAATCTTGCGAAGGTTGGACGTGGTGTAACCTGTCTTTGGGAAGAAGGTTACGTGGTTGCAAGTTGTAACAAGGTGTGTTACATTTGTAACGTGTGAAGCCCGTTAGTGAAAGTGGTTAAATCCTACACGAGGTAGGTCGTGGTTTTTCACACCTCAGTTGGGCTAGAGGTGTTTTCCACGTAAAAATTGTGTGCTTTATTTTCCGCATCTATCTTGGTGATTTTCGCCTCTGCAATATTTGAGAACACCCCGTGCAAACAAGCTATCAGGGTG
The DNA here is from genome assembly GCA_029747015.1 of Carnegiea gigantea. Taxonomy (NCBI): domain Eukaryota; kingdom Viridiplantae; phylum Streptophyta; class Magnoliopsida; order Caryophyllales; family Cactaceae; genus Carnegiea; species Carnegiea gigantea. The sequence goes on along the minus strand of JAKOGI010003038.1, from coordinate 37,622 downwards.
TTTGTCACTTGAGAACAACCTCTGTGAGGGTGTTTGTTATCTACAACGCGAAAATCAGATACCACAATTCAACCCCCCTCTTGTGGTTGGATACTCACGAACTCAACAAGTGGTATCAGAGCGGGTTCTCTTACAAAAGGTTAACACCTTGAGAGATTCTGAAGATGAGTACCCCACAAGGAATTCTTGAAGGGCAATCTATTACTCGTCCACCCTATTTCAACGGCCAACATTATAGTTGGTGGAAGAATAGGATGGAGAACTATATTCAGGCAGAAGATTATGAATTATGGATGCTCATCAAGAACGGGCCCCTTGTTCCCACCAAGGTGCTTGAAGATAGTAAGAAGGTTCCCAAGGAATCCATAGAATTTGATACCGAGGACTACAAGAAAATGGAGAAAAATGCCAAAGCCAAAAAGCTTCTATATTTTGGCCTAGGACCCGATGAATACACTCGCATCTCTGAGTGTGAATCAGCCCAAGCTATCTGGAATGCTCTGCAAGTTGCTCATGAAGGTACGAGTCAAGTTAAACAATCTAGAATTGAGCTACTTATGCGACAATATGAGTTGTTTGATATGGGTGATCATGAAACTGTGATGGACATGTATACACGGTTCACCCACATCACGAACGAGTTAAAATCCCTGGGAAGATCTTTCACCACTGAAGAGTTGGTGAGGAAAATCCTCAGAATTTTACCTCGCACGTGGGAGGCCAAAGTAACAGCCATCCAAGAGGCTAAAGACATGAACAAGATCACCCTCGACGAGTTGATTGGTAATCTCCAGACCTATGAACTCCGAAAAAACTCACAGCAAAGAGAGGAGCAAAAGAAGGATAGTGGGCTTGCCTTGAAAGCACATGAGGACACTGACTCTGACCTTGAAGATGAAGAAATGGCCCTAACGTCCAGAAAATTCAAGAAATTCTTCAAAAAGGTCAAGGAAAATAACAAAAGAAAAGACTTCAGCAAGTCCAGAAACACCTCCAAAGAACAGCTCACAGGGTGTTTCAAGTGCGGCAAACCAGATCACTTAGTCAAGAATTGCCCTCTGCTTCGAGAAGATCAAATGCCTGAACACCCTCGAAAACAGGGTCGAAAACACCCTATAAACAATCTGGGCAGGCGATTCTCGAAAGCTATGCTGGCTGCTTGGGGAGATTCCTCTGAGGATGAAGGAGAATCTGAAGCTGAAGAAGGAGTCGTAGCACTTATGGCACAAAGTGATTCAGATTCAGATGATGAATCAACAATCAGCTTCTCAGATCTCAAGAATAAGGTACATGGTCTTAACAAAGCCACTTTAGAAGAACTTCTATATAATTTGATAGACATATGTGCTGATCTAAAAAGAGAAGTTCGTGACCTAGAGCTTGAAAATGAAATTCTTAAAAATGAAAAACTCGGTTTACATGAAAATGTTAATATGCTCAAAGAAAACCTCTTTATAAAAGAAGGAGATTACTCTCGAATAGAGGAAAAACTCTTTGAGGTGGAAGGAATGGTTGAGTCCCTGCTCAAAGAGAACAAGGGTTTGCATGCTAATAAAGAAAAACTGAAAACCGAGCTTAGCACAAACAAACGATGGAACAAATCTTCACAGGCCCTTGCTTGGTTAAACACTCACCACAGTCAAAACAGAAAGGGACTTGGGTATAAGCCTAAACGAACAGTTTACCCAATTTATAGGAAGTATGTGGGATTACCTGAAAATATTGTTTGCTTTCATTGTGGTAAAACTGGTCAGTATCGATATTCTTGTCCTTTAAGAAAACATGCCAATGAAAAGAATGAAAGGTATGTGAAACAAATCTGGATTAGAAAAGATGAGCTTTACATGTCTAAAGAATGGGACCCAAGTGGATCTGGGTTCCCAAAACTAACCCGTGATTTGTTTTGCAGGCTGAAGTGAGAGAGAACAATCCCATAAACAACCCAGCAAACAGGGTAAGAAACACCCTGTCAAACAGATCAGAAAACAACCTTGAAAACAGGCAGCTGTGGTATGTTGATAGTGGGTGTTCGCGGCACATGACTGGAGAAAAATCAAATTTTCTCTCACTTACAGCTTTGAATGGTGAGAGTGTAGCATTTGGAAACGGCAAGTCTGGGACAATTGTCGGTATAGGTAATATTGGTAAAACTCTCTCCACTCAATTGACAATGTGCACTTGGTTGATGGTTTAAAGCATAATTTGCTAAGTGTGTCCCAACTGTGTGACAAGAACAACCTAGTGGTGTTTTCACGAACACGTTGCTTGGTTGTAAATGACGACACAGGAGATGTTGTGTTGAGGGGGAAGCGATGTCAAAATGTTTATAAAGTTTGTATTTCCCCTCTTCCCCAAAATAATCTGACTTGTTTAAATGCATTAAATGATGATATAATGCTATGGCATAAGAGACTAGGTCATGCAAGCCTGTCCTTGTTAAACAAACTTGTTTCAAAAGACCTGGTTATTAGACTACCTTCCATCAAATTTAATGATGACAAGGTATGTGAAGCTTGTGCAAAAGGCAAACAAGTCAGATCTTCTTTTAAATAGAAAAGGTGTGTAAGCACTACTCGACCTCTAGAATTGCTACACATTGATTTGTGTGGTCCCATGAGGATAACTAGGAGAGGTGGGAAAAAGTATGTGCTTGTGGTAGTGGATGATTACTCTCGATTTACTTGGACCTTGTTTTGGCATCCAAGGATGAAACCTTTGAGAATTTTATTGCCTTTCTCAAAAAGGTTGAAAAGAGAGTAGGACACTCCTTAATCAGCTTAAGATCTGATCATGGAACTGAGTTTGAAAATGCAAGTTTTATTAACTATTGTAATGAAAATGGTGTTGATCATAACTTCTCAGCCCCAAGATCACCACTTCTCAGCCCCAAGATCACCCCAACAAAATGGGGTGGTTGAGCGCAAAAATCGCACCCTGGAAGACATGACCAGAACAATGCTTATTGCCAGTGGTCTTCCTAGGTATTTTTGGGCAGAAGCATTGAACACCTCATGTTACATTATAAATAGATGCATGATCAGACCCATGTTGAATAAAACTCCTTATGACCTTTTCAAAGGCAGAAAACCCAATATTACGCACCTAAGGACATTTGGTTGTAAGTGTTTTGTGCATAATAATGGGAAGGATGCCTTAGGAAAGTTTAATCCAAGAAGTGATGAGGCAATACTTCTTGGCTATTCTTCTCACAGCAAGGCATACAAAGTCTTTAACAAAAGAACCTTGTGTGTTGAGGAAAGTGTGCATGTACTTTTTTATGAATCTAACGTGTTGAGTGAGAATGATGCACAGGAAGATGAACTTGAATTAGGTCTTGTTCGAAAAGAAGTGTTGCTCCAAGATAAACGAGGTAAGAACTCCATGGAGAAAACAACTCCTGAAGGTGTTCCTCAGAACAGCAGGCAAGGTGAACACCAAACAGGGGAAAACACCGCTGAACCCTATTCGGAACCATGTTCTTTAGGAATAAGGTTACAAACAGGTGCAGAAACAGGATCAGGAGGTGTTCTTGATCCTGATCCTACACACATTTCAGTTAGAACAGAGCATGTGTCTGTGGATCCTCTTACTCCACGACCATGGAAGCACCATAGTTCGCATCCTCTTGATCAAATCTTGTCAGATATTAATACTGGAGTGCAAACTAGATCTAAACTTAAGAATTTTTGTGCTTTCTATGCCTTTCTTTCTAACATTGAGCCAAAAAGTGTGAATGAAGCTCTTGCAGATTCAGATTGGATCACGGCAATGCAAGAAGAGCTCCATCAGTTTGAAAGAAACAAAGTATGGCACCTTGTACCTAAACCTGCAGAGAGAACAATCATTGGAACCAAGTGGGTATTCCGAAACAAACTGGATGAGTCAGGAGCAGTCACTAGGAACAAGGCACGGCTGGTTGTACAAGGATACAATCAAGAAGAAGGGATCGATTATGAAGAAACCTTTGCACCAGTTGCTAGAATTGAAGCTATTCGAATCTTAATAGCCTTTGCAGCTCATATGGAAATCAAGCTATATCAAATGGATGTTAAAAGTGCATTCCTAAATGGATACCTTAAAGAAGAGGTGTATATCAAACAACCCCCTGGTTTTGAAAATGGTGATTTTTCAAATCATGTTTTTAAACTTGACAAGGCACTTTATGGTTTAAAACAAGCTCCAAGAGCTTGGTATGAACGGTTGTCAAGTTTTTAACTTGAAAATGATTTTAGAAGAGGCAAGGTAGACAATACCTTGTTTCTAAAATCTAAGGGGGAACATTTTTTGATTTTCCAAATATATGTTGATGACATTATATTTGGTGCAACTCATCATGATTTATGCAATGAATTTTCAAATATGATGAGGAGTGAGTTTGAGATGAGCATGATGGGTGAGCTTAATTTTTTTCTTAGGCTTACAAATCAAGCAAACTCCAAACGGCACCATGATCCATCAGCAAAAGTATATCAAGGAATTACTTAAGCGTTTTGGGATGGAGTCGGCCAAACCCATAGACACTCATATTTCTCCTTCAACCAAGTTGGTTATGGATGATGGGAGTCCCTCAGTTGAGGAGAAACTCTATCGGGGTATGATTGGGTCACTCTTATACCTAACCGCTAGTAGACCTGATATTATTTTCAGTGTTGGTTTATGTGCCCGTTTTCAGTCTAATCCTAAGGAAACTCATCTTAAGGCTGTTAAACGGATACTAAGGTATTTGAAACATACACCTAATTTAGCTCTATGGTATCCTAAAGGTTGCAATTTTGATCTTGTTGGATATGCTGATGCTGACTATGCTGGATTCCTAGTTGATAGAAAGAGTACCTTAGGTATGGCTCACTTTCTTGGACCTTGTTTGGTATCTTAGGCTACCAAGAAGCAACATTCTGTTGCCATGTCCACAGCAGAAGCTGAATATGTTGCAGCAGCTTCATGTTGTTCTCAACTGTTGTGGATAAGGCAACAGCTTAAGGACTTTTGTGTTGACATTGGATGCATTCCTATTTTTTGTGATAACACAAGTGCAATTAATATTGCCAAAATTCCATATCAACATAAAAGAACAAAGCATATTGACATTCGACATCATTTCTTGAGAGATAATGTTGAAAAGGGTTTAATCTCTATGAATTTTTGCTCAACGGAAAGTCAGATTGCTGATATATTCACTAAAGCACTAGCTAGAGACCTTTTTGAGAGAAATAGACTGGAACTAGGGTTGGTGAGAACACCCTGAGATACCTGTTTCCAGATCATGAACTGGGTTTGGTAAGATCAACCTTTACACCCTGTTCTCTCCCCCTGTTTGCAAATTTTATTAAAAACGGATGTGATTGCATATGCCCGTATTGCATGCATTTTTTTTTCTCCTTATCTACTTAGTACAGCATAAGGGGATGTACTGGAGCCGTCTTAATGCCATTCAGTCGAATCAGATCAGACGGCGAAGAACAGGCATAATACAGAGAACAGGTATGCCCCTTGGTTGCTCGGTGGCATAATACAGAGAACAGGTATGCCCCTTGGTTGCTCGGTGTGTTTGCTTTCCTTCCTAAGGCACAAGATGTTATTGCTCCTACCCGTTATAATTCAAGAGATCTTCTCAAAGATTCGGCTGCTCTCTCTCTCTCTCTCTCTCTCTTTTTTTATGCCCTGCTCTTAGTACTATCGTTCGTCTTGCCCTCAAGCAAAAACCGAACATCCTGCAAACTCCTTAACCCCTAATCTCTCTCCTCTAGCAACAATGGCTTCCAACAACACTCTTCAATCAAAAGCCCTCGTTCTTTCTTCCTCAATTCCTGCTCCTTCTCGCCCAATTCTTTACAAGCCTTTCCAATTTCTGAATCGCTTGTCTCTAAAATCAGTGGAAATGGGGATGGATGATATTCCCTTTGAATGTGGAAGGGAATTGGTGTTCCTTGTAGGGGCAATTGCTTGTCCCATTTCAGTTGAGTCAGAGGGAACAAAGTCGGGGTCTCAAGAACAATTCTTGGAAACCCCTGAAGGGTTTAATTTTGAGCCCTGTTTCTCTGACACCGCGACAGAACCAGGGGCTGCCTCTGTCGAAGGTGTGGTTGTGGAGGATCTGCCTGTTGACTTCCAAGGGAAGTCGAATGAGTCATCCGAGGAGAGTCTCGAGAAGAATTCTCTCCCTGAGGCTGAAAACCCCACTCCGGTCGCTCGAACTGGAGAGAAAAGGAAGAGGGTGAAAATCGTGGCTAGGCGTAGTAGAACGCCAAGAACAAGGCCACAACCAAGGTCACAACCCTCACAAACTCCCTCTTCTCCTCAATCCTCTAAGCCCTCTCGCAAGTCTGCGAGAATCGCTTTTCAATCCGCTTCTCGTACCTCCAAACCCTCTACTCCTATCATCGAGGAGATTTCTTCTTCTTCTGAAGGGTTCTCGGGTTCTGACTCTGAGAACACCACCTTCAAACAGGGGACACCGGTGTTTTCCGAGTCCTCTGAAGACCAAGCTCCTCCAAAACCGACCAATAAACCTGCTGTGAAGACCTCTCCTGCCAAAACACCCCTCAAGCGAAAGCCCAGAACAGCCCCCCTACCAGAAACTACCACCTCTGTTCCTGTCCTTAAACGCCCAAAGCAGTTCACTCCCTCTCCTATGTCTGACAAACATGCGCAGTTGCTGAAGCGCAATGTCGTCAGGGGGAAGGTAGTGAATGTAAGCTTTTTCGAGGAACAGGGTCTGGGGGTGTTCTTGAACAAGCTTCGAGCCCAAGGCTGGCTTGAGTTGTTTGCAAACACCCAGCAAGGGTGTTCTGTGCCCGAGTTGGCTGAATTCTATGCCAACTGCTCTGTCACAAATGGGGTGGTGACAAGTGCTGTCAATGCGTGTCATTTTTCCTTTGATGAAGCCACCCTGAGTGATATTCTGGGCATCCCCTCTCGTGGATTTGCTGTGTATGTGAGGGAAGACAAAACTGCCCTGGAAACAGTCAGGCTCTTAGAGGTGTCCAAACGCCTTAGTCAAAAACAGGGCCTGAGAACACCCCTCTCGGTTAAGAAGGGTGAAATGACCTCCCTGCACCAACTACTGTTTATGTTCACCATCAAGAACATAATACCGCGAGGTCAAGGGCGAAACTCAGCATATGCCTTCGATCAATGTCGGGTGGACCTACTGGATCAGGAGGAACCAGTAAACCTCCCTGCAATCATGATTCGCCACATAGAGCGAATTGCGAACAGCACCCGGGCACATGATCTTGGCTATGGGTTTTTGTTGACAAGGGTGCTTGAGTACTTTGGGATCGTGCTCACACGAAGAGTGCCGGCCCAAATCATTGATGAGATTGGGAGTGACACTCTGCTAGGGTGTGGCTATGAGGTTGGCGAAGGGTCAGTCTCCAAACAGGGTCGTCGACCACCGCGACCACCTGTTTCTGGGCAACCCTCCATCAAGGTTGAGGCTGTTCTTGAGGACAATGCTCGCCTCAAGGATGAGCTCTCAGCTGTCAAGGCTGCTCTTGCTGAGGAACGAGCTCTCTCGGCCAAATGCCATGAAGATTTGCTTGCACTTCTCTCCACTCTTGCCCCTGGCATCCCTCCTCTGCAAACGAAACCACCCCCTGCTCCCTGATTCTCTAGGCTATTCTCTTGTTTCCTCTCATCTCAGTTTTTTGGCATTGTAATGTTTTCAATGCAATATCCCTTTCTTAATGCTACTTGCACCTTGTGCTCTATATTGCTTTTCTTGCATTACTCCTGTTGCTTATGCTTTTTAATGATGCCAAAAGGGGGAATAAAACCATATGGATAGATATAACCTAGCACCTAGAGGATCCCAGATATGACCTAGCACCTAGAGGATCCCAGATATGACCTAGCACCTAGAGGATCCCTATCAACAGATCCCTATCAGCATTAAACGTTGTTAAGCGCGTTTAAATTTTGTCAATATGGTCACTTGGTTTGTCATCATCAAAAAGGGGGAATTTGTTGATTATATTTAGTTTTGATGATAACAAATCCAAGTGTAAAAATTTGTCCAAGTAATGTTGCTCCGAACACGATCTCCAAACAGGCCTAACTGGTGTTTGTGATCTTTATTGTATTAACTGGTTTGCTACATGTGAGAATGTCTTCTAGACAGGTTTTACTTGGTGATTCTATATTAAGTCAAGAACACCATCTCGACAGTTGATTGTAAAGCGTGTTCCTGAACTCTAGCAATGCAAAGAACAACCCCAGCAAACAAGGTAGCCTTGGTGTTCACAGCAGCTCTACAAATCTCGGACAAGATGACTGGTTCAAAACAAGAAGTCTTGGGTATATAGGTTTTATTTAATTAGACTCTTGTTAATATGCCAATATTGAAAACATCATTTTTAAACACTTCTTGAATCGGTACTTGCGCTAAGTGCTTCAGAACACCAGTTGCGAACAACCCTGCGAACAGGGTGCCTAGGGTGTTTCTGAACTGCAGTGGCCATACCCGATTATTTTTGAAAAATTCATTTTGGTTGGCCAAGATCTCTAGAATACTTTCCTTGAATTTCAAAACTGCTATTTCTCTGGAAAGGTATTTCCTGAAAATATTTTGGGAGAATTTCGAAAATAAGTTTTGGAGATTTGCCAAAACCTAAAGGAAAAAATTTCCTTTGACTATATTTTTGGATTTGGTAAAAGCTGAAAATCTCTTTAAACCTCTTCACGGTTATGGGAAGATAAGGGTTATCTTTTAAGATAACAAAATCCCTTATATTTTGGGATAAATTAATCACTAGCCGTTGGATAATTTTGCAAAACAATTTCCATACTTAGCTGATTCTGTGGTTTATGACCGTTGGTTTTTTTGTTTAAAGCCTCAGCTTTTTCTCTCCCAGCACATACACACAGACAGATATATACAGATATTCAAAACACTCGAAAAACAGAGAGATAGAAAACTCGGTTTGAATTTGCATAAACACAGCCTTTTGAAAAATCCAGGAAAATCAGAAAACTCGGTTTACACTCAAAGATTCTTGAGCTTCATTCTGAAAAGCAAACCGTGACAAGCTGTGTTTGATTTTGAGTTTTCATACCATTGGCATAATAGGATCTTCATTGTACCTTACATCTGCTTAGTGAGAAGCACCCCCTGTAAGTGTTTGTAACCCTGATCTTGAATCAGAAAAGTGAGTGAGTGTGTCCTAGTCGTGTGGACTTGGACTTGTCTAATCTTGCGAAGGTTGGACGTGGTGTAACCTGTCTTTGGGAAGAAGGTTACGTGGTTGCAAGTTGTAACAAGGTGTGTTACATTTGTAACATGTGAAGCCCGTTAGTGAAAGTGGTTAAATCCTACACGAGGTAGGTCGTGGTTTTTCACACCTCAGTTGGGCTAGAGGTGTTTTCCACGTAAAAAGTGTGTGTGCTTTATTTTCCGCATCTATCTTGGTGATTTTCGCCTCTGCAATATTTGAGAACACCCCGTGCAAACAAGCTATCAGGGTGTTTGTCACTTGAGAACAACCTCTGTGAGGGTGTTTGTTATCTACAACGCGAAAATCAGATACCACAATTCACCCCCCTCTTGTGGTTGGATACTCACGAACTCAACACTAGGCAAAGTTACTGGCATACCTCAAACCTCCAACCACAAGTGCACGTGTTCTAGGGTACTGCGTTAACCTTGGGGAGCGTCCAGGCATTCCGATTTGCACCTTAGTCGGGCCGTAAATGCTTTCAAGGCAGTAGATTACCACGACGCAGTTTTAATTTCCTGTATATAGCCATTGATCCTACCTCTCTTTTCTAACATAGAGTACTACGAGTGGGATCCGAAGGTACGGGCGGTGAAGTGACCGAGAAACCGAGCATGGAGAACCCCGGGCCAGTAGATGAAGGTGCACCAGAAGCAAGACGGTGGAGAGCGATGAAGACCACGGGAAATATTGGGCACCCATGCTATTTAAGGAAGTACATCGAATAAGTTGGGACCGGAGGCACTAAGAGACTGCCGTGGTGGAGAGATGAACTGTGGAGGAGGCGGTGGTGGCGGAAAAACTGGCATCGACACAACAGCAATGGCTGGAAAAGTCGCCGCCACGCTAGGCACCGGATCGTTGCATGGTGTGCATTCAAGAGGTACAGTGACCATGGAAGCCAGAGGTAGTGTGAGTGGGCTCCTGTCAATGGCAGACATGGAGGCTGCGACGGCGTCAATAAGGGGGCGTGTTAGGGTTCTGGGTAGAGAAGGAGAAGAACGTGAGACTTAATTTGCGTGATAAGAAAGAAAAGCAAAATTAGGTTACATGTCTCTGGCTTTAATATCATATGAATGTAATTTAGGACTCTGATCCAATTAAGAAGCCTGACACCATATGTATAATAATTAGGGAGATACAAAAATTACATATTTATCTTTTGTATACTATTAGATATGTAGACAATATTAGTTCATGTTTCTCTTCATTTTCTCAAATTTACCATAGGTTCTTTCTATCAAAGTTTTCAGAATTTGAACACAATCCTAAAATCAGTCATAACTTAATTTCACGAGCTTTTTCAATATCCAAAATATCGTACTACATCAAATTAATCTTTCAACTAGGCATGTTCTTTCCTTATGTATGTCCACATTTGGGAACCATGTACGTGTGGCCGCACTAGTGGTGTTCGTTCCACACCTTTCCAAGGTAAGTTTCTCATCTATAGTCATATAAAATGTTTGTAAAGGAGACTTGACAAAACAGACTCGGGATTTAAAATTCGAACCAAATAACCCGGATCCATATCGACTCGATGTCTGATATAAGTTTACTCAAAAGTGGACCCAAAATTCGAATTGACCCGCACTGAACCATAATCGGCCGAAAATTTATGATAAAGTTACTTATTTTTGCATGACAAGCTTACTGAACCCAAATCGGCTGATTCAAAGTTGACCCGCTAAACAAAAGTTCACCCAACCCAAACCGAACTAACCCAAAATGTCGGTTAACCTAAAAGATGATTCGATCCAAAGTTAACCCAACTCGTACCTGAAGTGAATGACCTATTTATCTAGTCTATTGCAAAGTGGGGTTAGGTGATCCTATGGTGTTTAGTATAAAAATATGAAGTTTTTTTATTTAGTACCCTTCAAGTTTTCGACGTTAATTCTTTTAATTATAACATCTTCTAAATAATTTGAGCACCTCTGAGTTTTTAGTAGCATATAATTGTAATGATATTGTGGCCAGAGTTTGAAAAACGTTATAATAGATTATCGTTTTGCCCTCATTTGATATTTTGTTTGAATAATTGCATTTTTGTGCCTTTTAGGGCCATCAATAATGGGGATTAGACTCTTTTTTACCCATTGTCTCACTAAAAAATACTCTTGCACTTGAACTTATCCTCTCTCCCATCGTCTCTCTTTGCCTTTTTGGCCCTTTTTTTATTCACTCAAACAATTTTCGAAGTACTAAGTCTCAATAATTTACAGAGCGGATAGTTGGGGCATACAAGAGTACTTTATGTACTATGTCATTGTCTCACCTGACTTGGGTCAGCATTAAACATCCCCTAACGGCTAACGGTGGTGAAAATTAAGTAGAAAATGTCAAAGTTGAAAACATTAATATCGAAAACCAAAATGGTGTTAAGTGTAAAAAATCAATAAAAATATAGACATGTATATTAGTTTTAAAAACTATATAAATATAGTACATGCAGTAGGTATAAACAGATGCACATGTAGAGTAGTTTTTAAAATATGTAAATAAAATTTGGATGCATTTTATATAATACTATGACTTTGACTAAGGCCCTGTTTGGCAAAATTAGCTGTTTAGACAGCGGATAGCGGTTCAGATAGCAGATAGCTGTTTAGATAGCATTTCTAATTTAGCTGTTAATGGATAGCTATTTAGATTCGTGGTTAAAACTAATGTATTCGGTAACTTTAGCCGTTATACTAGCTGATTAATGTGAATTGACATAAAATGATATAGATAATTTTCAAAGATAAAATTTTTAAAGGATATTTTTTGGGTAAAATATGAAACGCTACTTTTAAACGTCAAACGTTAATACTATTAGCTTTTCAAAATCGATGCTTAAAACGATAAATGCTACTTGAAATGCTAGTCAAAATACTAGTTTACCAAACACTACAAATTAACTAATTAGTGTATTTACCTGACCAAAATACTAAATGCTACTCAAAATACTGTTGATGAATACGGTGTAAGGGAGTTAAGATATGACAGATATCCTGTACCACTTAGCATTTTCAAACAGCCCAAAAGCATATAGAAAAAATAAGCAGGAAAAAAAAAAGGAGCCAATAGCATAACTCGCCTAATTTCTGGTACGCACAAATACAAATTAAATATCAAACTCCCTTCAAATCCAAAATAGATAAAGTAATCATAAGCGTTTCTTGCGAACAAGCCCCACCAGGCACCGAAGTCAAAAGCACCCAAGAAAATGAAAGAGGCTAGACTTTAAACTAGCACTTATATCATAAATCCGAGTTTATAAATTAGTTCACGGGAAAAATTTGAACCAAAGAATCTTGACTTTTTTGCAAAAGAGGTCGATCATAAAAATAACAGGTGGATTTTCAAAAAATAAAAGATTACCATATATGGTAATTAATCTAGGTCTATAGACCGTGTAATTTGCCGCTCCAAGACATAAAAAACTAGGATGCATTGCTCCGTTTTTTTGCTATCTGTTTTCTTAGTTTGGATTGTAATTTTTATACAATTTTTTTTGTGTGTGCAATATATAATGTTTTTTAGATTATTTCATTTAGAAGTTGTAGTGATTGTGAGCACTGGAATCAGCCACTAACAAAGTCAGGGTAGGCTGTCTACAATTCACCCATTGGCGTGCGGCCCTTCCCCGGACCCTACGTAAATGCAGATGCTTGAGCACCGTGCTGCCCTTTTAGTGATTGTGAGCAGTAATAGTGATTGTTATTAGTTGTGGATTGCTTGTAACAATGGTTAGCTTCGATTATGTCAGTCATGTTTGCATATTTACACTTGTTGTTCGTGCTAAAAATATGTTATTTTTACGATACTTTTATATTTGATTTATGCTCATAATAATTATTATTTTTAGATTTTTAATTGATTTTGTTTTGTTTTGTAGGTATTGAATAATTACGAAAAAAAGGCAAGAAAATGATTAAAAATGCCGAAGATGAAGCATTGGGCCAGATTGGCTTAAACCCGACCCAAAATCCTTAGCCCGTTTTTTTTAACCCAAAGGGAAAAAGAGAGAGAGAGAGAGAGAGAGAGAGAGGAAATTAAATAAAAATAGCCCCGCCCTCACGTGCTGAGCGCGTGGCTCTTACCCCCCAATCTCTCCTTCTCTCTCCTCTCGGGCTTTCAAGAAACAAAAGCTCCGAAACCCAAACCCTCAAAACCTCCATTTTCATCTTCCTCATCTCTCTTCTCTCTCTCTCTCTCTCTCTCTCTTCGACAACGCCACACCATCGCCATCAACACTCCGCAGCACGCCAGCACACCCACATCGTCATCTCCATCTCTACTGTCCACGATTGCTCAGATTCAAGGGTCGAGATCGAAAGAGGGTTGAGTATAAATCAGAGGTAGCGGTGCATTTGAAGAAAAAATTAGGTAACAATCTAGGGTTTAGGTGAGGTTTAGTTTAAGCTTTAGGTTTAATTTTAGGTTTAATTTCGTTTTAATTTTAGTACTAGGAATTTAGGGTTTGCTCCTGTTTCATTTGTTTTGGATTTTAAGTATAAGATTTGAATTTGTATCTTGCAATTTCAGGCTGAATTTGAGGTTTCTTATCAGTTTCGTTTTAGTTTTTAGATGTTTAGGGTCCGAGTTACATTTTCGATGTCTATTCTAGATTTCAATGTTTCAAGCTTGATTTTGAGGGCTTACGGTTGAAGGGTTGTTATTTGCCTGTTTTAGAGCTGCGTTTTTGCCATTGATAGAGCTTGGCCTCATCTTGTTCATGGTCATGAGATTTGGTTTGATTTCTATCCCCCATCTAAGTTAAATGCTACTGAAGAATCTCGAAATCACTCTCCCCTGCTTTTCTGACTTTGGCTTTTGATTTGTGTCTGATATGTTGTCGGCTGGATGTTGTATGCTATGATTCAGTTTCTGCTTGTCTTTGTTTGGTTATTTCGCTATTTGATAGCCCTGATTTGGTTTTGTTAATGCTTGGCTTGGAAGTGTTGTTTCGTCATTCTGAGTTCTGAATATGTTGTTTTCTGTCATAGCTGTGTTGCTGAAATGTAGTTTGTGTGTTTTGTTACTATAGCATGGTTTTTGCTCAATTTTGGGTCTGTTTTTTCCATTTCCTTTATCCTCTGTTAGTGAGATATGGATGAACTCAATTATGGGTTGTGAGTGCTGAATTCCTGCTCGCTTTTTCCCCCTTTGTTTCATTGTTTCTATTATGGATAGAGTAGTACTGTAATACTGAAAGTGCCTAGGGAGAGGGTTGATGATGGGCCATGAGTGAGTGCGAATTCAGGCCTAGCCAAATCTGGGGAACTTGGTTTGATCAACAATCTTGTTCCTATTCTCTGTGTTCTTCATCTGGTTTGGTGTTTCATTCTTAGTTCTTAGTTTTACTTTAAGTTTTCTATTTGGTTGGTCCTAGAATTTATTCAAGTAGCAGGTTTGATTCTTTTTTGGTTTTGTTTTTGGCTTGTTGCTTTTCTTGCTTAGAGTAAATATATCTTCCTCCTAAGGTTTTAGTTTTTTTAATCGTTTTTGTGAGTGTTCATATGGTCTAGCTCAATCCTTTGGTTTAGTTTGTTGTAACTTAATCAGACGTTATTCGTTCATGACTTGTATTTAGATTAATTTAGCCTATTTTATTGTTAGGATAATTGAATTTTGGGAGGATAATTTAGTTAAACGCAACCTCATTCTCATCCGCGTCCTATGGAGACGACCCTCAAGTATTATAGCGAAAGTTGTACGTTTGCAGCACTCAAAACTACCTTACAAGTTTTTTGCGTCGTTGCCAGGGACGATAGCATAAGATTAGGTCGCATTTTCTTTTCCGTAGCTACTTCATTATTAGGTTGCGCAGATCTTGCTTTATTTTGTTATTAAGTTGTGACTTAATTTAGTGCATTCCTTGAATTATTCAAAAATCCAAAAAAAATTAGGAAAGCCTAAAATCCAAAAAATTAGAAAAACTTGAAAATCCCTAAAAATTGAAAACCTTTAAAAAGTTTAAAAATAAAATGCCAGTTTTTTATTTCCCGTAATATGAGCATGAATTTTTTTGGAGTTATCTTTCAAGGCTTAATGATTATCGTGCTTAGCTGAATTATAATTTTGAAAAATGGAAAATTGGTGAGGTCATTGCTGAGGGTCTAAATGTTGAATCGAGGTGTTATGTTGAATTAATTTGTCTTAGAGGTTTAAAAGAATTATTATCTAAAACTCAAGATTAAGTTTGGGATTTTTTTAAAAAACTAGCTTAGAAAACCTATGCGTTTGAACAAGCTAACGAGACTTTTAGATGCTTAACTCATAGAGAGTATGATTTTCATACTAATCCTTAACCTCCAGACTACTTTATGAATTCATGTGGCCCATCTTATTCTTATGTGCTTCCTATTTTGTGCGATTATTGTGAATCTTTTGATCATAATACTCATACTGGTCCTCATCATGCTTATGTTGATACTACATGTGCACGTTTTGAAAAAAAGATCAATGAAATGACTGATCAAATGATAGAGACCATGAAAGCGAGAATTGTTGCATGTTCTCAATGTTTTAACCAAAATAGGGAAATTTATAGTGAGCTTGATTCTAGTTTAGGGACTCCTAAACCTAACATTAGTCTCTCTGACGATTTTGAACCCTCTTATTCTGCTATGCCTGACTTAAATGAAAACATGCATTTGCCTAATCTAGATCAAAAGAGTGACCTCCTTGTGTCTCTATCACTTGACCTTGCACCCCGCACTAGCTCACCTAAGGGCATCACTGATGATGTCCTAGTTTCTGCCGATCCACCCACCACTCGATCTGAATAACTTTTGTGAGTTTGAGGTGGGTGAACAATCTGATACTGTTAGTGAGTTAGATATACACGTCACACCTGAAGTTGAACCTCGTGATTTGGATGAGTTACAGGAAGATATTTCACAGACGTTATACGATGAGGTAACTGAACCCACTATTTTGGATTTTGATGATGATATTGTTTATGCAAAATATGAATCTTTTTCAAGTGGGTTTGATGTTACTGAAGGTCTTCATGTGGGTTTTCATGTTGAATATGAATCATTCTCTTTTGATCCCATCATTCCTGACCTTCTATTTGAATTAGATGCTGTATGTAGAATATGAATTTATTTCTTGTGAGTTTGATGTCAATTTAAGTTTGGATGTGGATTTTTGTGCTGAATATGAATTATTTTCTTTTGACCCCATCCAAACTGACTTCCTTTTTGAATATTGCAAGTCTGAATTTATTAAGTTTGAGATCATTGCCACTGAGAATTTTGCTTTAGACCAAACTCTTATGCATATTAGACTTAACAGACTTATGAACTTTATCCACTATTTTGCCTAGACTGCTCATTCATGTCGATATAATTTCTAGGCCAATGACCTCAATACTAGCTCGTTTTGAGCATGTTCATTTCTTTTTTGATTAGGCTCAAGTATTTGATAAGTTGAAGCGAACCTTTACTTGTGCTTTATTGGCTAAGTGGATATACTCTTTCTGTCTCCAACTCACTGCTTTTTACTATTTCTATGTTATTGAGAGTTGGTCTACTGCGTTTGATAAGCTACTTCGTACGCTAATCAGTTTTAATTTAAGTAACACTTTTCAGCTTAATATGTAGTGGCTGATGCTCCATGGACCTCTTCGACACCACCTGAGGGAGGCATTTAGTTTGGGTACAATCTGTATCCAACCTGGTATGATCGTTCCACGCCTTTTTTTTTCTTTTCTTTTCTTTTTTTTCGTACTTAGTTGTGGATATTTAGGACTGTGAATTGTGATGGGTGATCGATCTTGAGGAGCAATTTGGGATTGGTTGAGCTGTGTGGGCTATGATCACCCTTGATTGTGTTATTGTTTTATGAATACTTAATAGTTGTGAATATCTAGGATTGTCCTTGTGTATGTTCTAGTTTTATTGTTTAGTTTCCTTGAATTTGTGTTTTGTTCCCTTGGTTTGGTGTTTTGTTTCTTTAGTTTAGTGAGTTCTGGTTTTCCTTTGGTTTTGTTTTGTTTAATAGTTTCTTTTGTCTCCTTTTTGGTGTTGTAGTATTTATGTTTTTGTTTTATATTTAGCTTTTCTTTCTTTTGTATTTTGTTTTGTTTTAAGTTTCTTTTGATTTAAGTTGGTGTTTAGTAAGTCTTTGGTTTGGTTTTGTTTTTACTTTGGGTGATTATATTTGTTTTGATCTTAACTGGTTTTGTTTTCTTTTGTTAGGTTTTGGTTTTTGTTTTTCTTTATTTAGTTGCTTTGCTTTTTGATTTTTTGTGTTTGGGTTTTATTTTGTTTTGGTTTGGTGTTGATTTTGGTCATTTAGTGGTTTGGTTTGTTTTAGAGTTAGTTTTGTTTTTGCTTTTCTTTTGAGATTTTGATTTTGGTGATTTTGTGTTTGTTTTTAGTTTTATTTTTGATTTTCATCGTATCCTAGTTTGTAAATATTTGTGATTTTGTGTGGTTTTATAGTTGTATAGCTGATGTGATTGTTTTTTAGTGCCTTAGTTCATACAATGAGAACATTGTGAGATTTTGATGTGGGGCTGAGGTGCCCATTTGCACGTACTTTTTTTGAAAAATTTTTTTCGTTTGTTTTTGGGAACGTTTGTACTCTTTCCGATTAGTTTAAATCTCCTATACTTTGGTTATTAGCTTGTATATAAGTAGGATATGCAAGATAGGCCTCCGGCCTCAGTGTGTCATTCCAATCCCTAACTCTAACCCCAATTATTCATTGTAGATTGTGTAATCCAATCCTAGTTTATCCCTTCATCATTATCTTGAGATCTTAGGCTTTCATGAATGATTCTCTCACTTGCTTGTGACACGATTACTCTGAGAAAATAATGAATGAAAATAATGAATAAACAAGAGAAAAAGAAAAAGAAAAAATAAATTTTGAAATAACAAGTATCCCTTTGAGGCATACGCTACTCGGCATTACCCTTTGAAGCAATACTGCTACTGGAAAAGCTTGCTTCTAATATTGATATGTCAATAATATAGTTGTGTTAGTCAAGTAGGATTAAGTCTAATTTTGATAAATCTAAGCCTTATGATGATGATACACTTGCACATGAGTACTATGATGGATTCAGAATCTTGATGTACAGTGGGGTAAAAAATTAGTGCTTTGATGTCATTTATGGGGTAGAGAGTTTTGAAGTACATTCTGTTTATATACAGGTTAATATTTTGGTTACATGGGTGATTTAGTTGATTAGAACGTGTACATATCTTTCCCCAATTCTGTATATATTAGCTTTGAGAAAAACCCAAAAAAGATTTTCGATTTTCTGTTTTTATTTTCTTTTTGGATTTTTTTGTGGGTATTTCACTTGAAAACCCTCGCGAGACCTCACTCGTCCACTTGGGAGACCGATGGGTTTGAAGAGCTTGTTGCATACGCTAAATACAACTGTGATTCTTACGACAATAAGTTAGGATTTTCTTTCTCTTATTTTCATTTCCTTTTAGGTAGTTTAGTTACTTTACTCGAGAATGAGCAAAATCTTGGTGTGGGGATATTTGATCGTGCTAAAAATATGTTATTTTTACGATACTTTTATGTCTAATTTATACTCATAATAATTATTACTTTTAGGTTTTTATTTGATTTGATTTTGTTTTGTAGGTATTGAATAATTATAGGAAAAAATGCAAGAAAATGATTAAAAAATATCGAAGATGAAGCATTGGGTCAGATTGACTTAAACCCAACCCAAAATCCTTAGCCCGTTTCTTTTTTTTTTTTATAACCCAAAAAAAAGAAGAGAGAAAGGAAATTAAATAAAAATAGCCCCGCCCTCATGTGCTGGGCATGTGACTCTTACCTTCCTCCCCCCCCCCAATCTCTTCTTCTCTCTCCTCTCGGGCTTTCAAGAAACAGAAGCCCCAAAACCAGACCCTCAAAACTTCCATTTTCATCTTCCTCATCTCTCTCTCGCGTGCTCTCTCTCTCTCTCTCTCTCTCTCTTCGACAGCACCACACCATCACCATCGATGCCCCGCAGCATGCCAGCACACCCACATCGTCATCCCCATCTCCACCGTCCACGATTGCTCATATTCAAGGGTCGAGATCGAAAGAGGGCGGAGTATAAATCAGAGATAGTGGCACATTTGAAGAAAAAATTAGGTAACAATTTAGGGTTCATGTTAGATTTAGTTTAAGCTTTAGGTTTAATTTTAGGTTTAATTTCGTTTTAATTTTAGTACTAGCAATTTAGGGTTTGCTCCTGTTTCATTTGTTTTGGATTTCCAGTATAAGATTCGAATTTGTATCTTGCAATTTCAGGCTGAATTTGAGGTTTCTTGTCAGTTTCATTTTAGTTTTTAGATGTTTAGGGTCCGAGTTACATTTTCAATGGCTATTCTAGATTTTAATGCTTCAAGCTTGATTTTGAGGGCTTATGGTTGAAGGGTTGTTATTGAACTGTTTTGGAGCTGCGTTTTTGCCATTGATGGAGCTTGGCTTCATCTTGTTCATGGTCATGAGATTTGGTTTGATTTCTATCCCCCATTCTAAGTTAAATGCTACTAAAGAATCTCAAAATCCCTCTCCGCTATTTTTCTGACTTTGGCTTCTGATTTGTGTCTGATAGGTTTTCGGCTGGACGCTATATGCTCTTATTCAGTTTCTGCTTGTCTTTGTTTGGTTACTTCGGTATTTGGTAGCCCTGATTTGGTTGTTAATGCTGGGCTTGGAAGTGTTGTTTCATTATTATGAGTTCTGGGCATGTTGTTTTCTGCCATAGCTGTGTTGTTGAAATGTAGTTTGTGTGTTCTGTTGTTATAGCATGGTTTTTGCTCAATTTTGGGTCTGTTTTTCCCATTTCCTTTATCCTCTATTAGTGAGATATGGATGAACTCGATTATGGGTTGTGATTGTTGAATTCCTACTCGCTTGTTTTCCCTTTGTTTCATTGTTTCTATTATAGATAGAGTAGTACCGTAATACTGGAACTGCCTAGGGAGAGGGTTGGTGATGGGCCATGAGTGAGTATGGACTCAGGCCTAGACAGACCTGGGATGCTTGGTTTGATCAACAATCTTGCTCCTATTCTCTGTGTTGTTCATCTGGTTTGGTGTTTCATTCTTAGTTCTTAGTTTTACTTTAAGTTTTCTATTTGGTTGGTGCTGGACTTTATTCAAGTAGCAGGTTTGACTCCTTTTTTGTTTTGTTTTTAGCTTGTTGCTTTTCTTGCTTGGAGTAAATATATCTTCCTCCTAAGGTTTTAGCTTTTTTAGTCAAGTTTGTTAGTATTCATATGGTCTAGCTCAATCCTTTGGTTTAGTTTGTTGTAGCTTAATCAGACGTGATTCGTTCATGACTTGTATTTAGATTAATTTAGCCTATTTCATTGTTAGGATAATTGAATTTTGTTAGGATAATTTAGTTAAATGTGACCTCATTTTCATCCTCATTTCTGTAGAGACGACCCTTAAGTACTACAGTAAAAGGTGTACACTTACGACACTTTATTTTGCACTCAAAACTACCTTACATTTGTTTCTGGAGTTTCAAATCAACAACAATAACTAGGCCCTCAAAAATAAATCAAGTTTGGGTCCAACACATGCCTTAGTTCCAAATGCACTACTATCTCACACATGCATGGAAATATATATTCACCTCACAATACTCTTATATACACATTACTACAAGTGTGTATTATATATTATATAACACTGATTAAACAAAATGAGACCCAAACAAGGGGCAAAAAACAGTCACAATCTTGAATGACATCATATAAATGATAACACACCACCCAATAAGATAACCTAATTAATAATGATTATTCCACATGTTAGGCGGCAGGCCAACTACAGAAAGGTAGCTTTCAGAGCTCACAGCCTCTCCTAGACTTGCTGGTGAGCTCTTCCTGTTTTCGGAGTTTTCCATTTTGGTAAGGTGACTTAGCACAGCTTCAATCACTCTGTTGTCACATGCCAAGGGGTTTATGGTGTTAGTGGCTGATCCTCCTGGCGTATCAAAATTAGGGTTTTTGGTGGGAGTAAGGTTCGGGTAAATTTGGGGGAAAATGGGGGTGGGATTAGGGTTGGGTGTGTTTGAGTAAATGGAGAAGCAGGGCACTTGCTGGTTGTAATTGTTGGTGTTGTGTTGATGATGATGGCTTTGGTCAAAACTGATGTAGGAGTCTGTCAATGGAGGGAGGGATGATGAGGCTGTTTCATCAACGCAGTTGTTGCTATCGTTTCCTGTATTGTCAGATTTTGTCGGTGCTTCTTCTTTGTTCTTGCAGAACACCCTACATAAAACCCAATCCTCCTGTGTTGGATATGGAAAAGCATAAGCAATTAGACTGAAGTTGCATGGAACTTCGGTTTCATGTATTCACATGATTTAAGATAGCAGGTGGTCCAATGTCTCTCAGATATGATCTTGAACAATTTTCATTCTATATGTTCACATCCAAAATAAAAAGGTAAATATAAGCAACCAAAAGAATTTCATTAAGAGTCCTAACAGATCTCCGTACTTTAAAGAGTAATGCTACTACATCTAAACCCTGCAAAATACTTTAAGCTCGTAACAATTAGAGGAGTGATGGATTTTGATGTTAATCATAACGAAAACAACATCCTAGTGAATTTTTTTTGGAGTGAGATTGTTGCATTTCACCCCTAGACCCTTATTAAACAAGACTACTCAAGGTACAGATTTAGAATTCAATTTACATTCTGACACCAACATAGAATTGAAGTTTGTTGCTTGACAAGAGTAGCCAAATAAAGGTTTAGGTACCTAGAGTCACCAAGTATTTAGCCTACTAAATTTCATACCTTATCTTATTAAAAAAGAGTATATACACATATATTGTCAAGATTAGTATTCTAAATTAAATTCAACAATAATAATTTCAACAAGCCGACAATTAAAAGAGGATAATATCATCTACTATGAAATAAATTGATCCATGCACAACTTTATAACAGTTACTTCGACATGTTGTTCAAATTAAGACACTTATAATCAATCATATATATATTTTTGTACGAAAAATTTACTCTACATATTATTCTACTTCTAATGAAAACAAACAATCACAATCCATATAATTCACCAAATAATTGGAGTGAGAACCAAATACACTCGATCTATCGATAGTGTCAAAATGAACAGTATTAGAGCCAAAAAAAGTTCGGCAAATATATCTTTTACCCAAACCGAAGTGACATGTCAATATTGACATGATGATCATTAATGATCAAGCCACATGACATGCAGATAACTAAACACCAATTACTTCTTTAAATGATGATGACGGTGACAGTAGACATTTATTTACTGTCAGTTAATTTTAAATCATTAAATTTCTTTAAAAATCCTTGCCTAAAGCAAACAGTTGATAACATTTAATTCGCTCTGTCTGTCTATTTGTGCTGTGATGTTAGAGTTGAAATCGGTGAGAGTCTTTGATTGGTCGGCCGATATAATTGCAAGAAGTGGATATAACTACCAATTCTGACTTTGATGCAAGGCTCAGATCAAAGTCAAACTGCTTATATTATACTTAATTAATTAAGGAGCTAGTACAAGTATAAATTAAATATATTATTAAGAAAACAAATTAATATGTCAATCAGTAGGGGGCCCATAGTTTGATGTGATTTTATATTGGAAAAAAAGATGCACAAATCTTCGGAGAATCGACTGAATAATATAAAAACGTAGAGATGTCAGTGTTAAAGTGGATTTGGAGGATTTCATTTCCTGTTAATGATGAATGGCTTGATGTTACAGTTTTCACAGTTGCTTTCTTAATTCTACTTAACCCATTTTTGGCTATGATTTTTTTTGAAGGTTAAACATGTTCCATTCATTAAACCCCTATAATTTTGATTGTGATTGAAATAAAATATATCTAGGGCTTTTGCTACTTTCTTCTTGCATGGAGGCTGAAATGTTGAGCTGCATGGATGTGTAATATTTCTATTGAGTAACTTATCATTATATATTCATATTTTATATGCTTGATGAAAGAAGATAAGATAGAGAACAATATAGCGTATGTGAGATTTTAGTTATTTTAGCTTTTATTTTATTTAAAGCGGTTTAAACTAAAGTATTGCGAAAGAGAGGAATGATATTTACGGGACTAAGGTCAATCAATGAAAGGACTTTCACAACAAAAGAAAACAAAATAGAACTAATTATCCCACATGATTACAAGATGACATGAGAATATATAAGCAAGTATATTTTTTGTGTAGTATAACATATACTTGATCGAGTAACCACATATATAAAATAAAGTTAATTTCAACTATACCCTAACCCATGGACTCAAACATGTAGAAGGAACCAAACTCATGAGATTGGAACGAAGTTTCACAAATAATCATAAATAATTATGCTCATTATATGACTGTAACTAAGCTTCTTGCACAATTAGCAAAAAGAATTACAAACACTAACCGTCGTGGTGGCAGTAGATTTTGGAGGGCCGAAAGGTCCTTCAACTCGGAACTCATGCATGACCCAATCAGTCTTTCTTCCTTTGGGTGCTCTTCCTTGGTAAAACACCAGTGTTTTTCTCATCCCCATCAAGGTCCCCCTCCGAACTACTGGCTTATCTTTTCCGGTGGCTTTCCAGTAACCCGATATGGTAGCTCTATTCGTTCTTGATCCAGTTGCATACTTCTTATCCCGTTGGCTATAAAAGTACCATTCTTTGCCTCCAACACAAGCTGTTTCTGCCAAGAAAGTTCACCACATACATATTTCAAGAAATTAATTCACCCATTAAACTGTATTATATATGTGACCACAAATAGATATTTAGAGAAAAAAAAACAATGATAATTATGGCATGATTATAAACTGATGACGGATCCCACAGCACTGGACCCTCAGACTAATAATGCTGGTGAGGCATCATATCCTTAAATTGTTTCCATAATTTGGTTCACCTAGCAAATAATTGATAATGGCCTGGAAACATTGTTGGGGGCTATATATAATTAGCTTGTTGATAATTATGCCTTACAAACTATGGTTATTATTAGATTATAAAATCAATTTCTGAACCTTGAACCATCAGCTAAAGCTTTTGGCTGAAGTGGTTCTTGAATAATTATTAAATCAATTCATTCATTATGCATGTTGTTGTCTATAAAATGGTCTTCTATGTGCATATGTTATACCATAAGAAACGACCATTGAATGGAAGATGATAGTCAGTATGTTACTAGTTAATATGTTAAAGTGAGAATACTTATAGTATTTTAGATTTATACAATAACAACAACAATAACTCTCAGTGTGGGTCCCGCTTTCGCGGGTCTGTGGAGATCCAACTGTAGACAACCTTACCCCTACCGGCATTCCTGCCCGTAGAGAGGCTGATTCCAAGAGACCCACAAAAACGGTTTTGCGAAAATATTTTAAAGAGGAAAGATTTTTCGAAAACATTTAATGGAAAAAGTTGATAGAAGAAAGATACTATAGTGACAGAAGACCGAGATAAATAAATGATCAGTTGCTGAAGTAAAGAAATAAAGAACAAGAAACAGGAGGAAGGTGACATACCTGGACCCCAGTATTTTAGATTTATGTTTGGATAAATTTTAACTAGTGATTTTTATTAGATATAATCAATCCTTTAATTTTCCAAGAAAATTAAAAGAAAAAAAACATCTGACTTTGCATAGAGGGTACTAAATTAAAGCTAATTAATCAAATCAAACCAACTCCACTGGCAAATACTATGAACCAAGTCCAACAGCTAGCAAAAAGCCCCAAATGTGTGCATTCATGCATGCATGACATCAATGACAATGCAAGCTTTGCTAACAAGATTAAATGGGCATAATGAAATTCGTCTCGTTGTAATTATATTTCAAAAATAATTAATTTGCATATATAACCAAAGATAAGACCTTAAACCTGCCATGTGTTTATGTCGTTATCATACTCCCTTATAAGTGGTTGTACAAACGTTAAAAGAAGATTAGTTGTTATGAGATTTATGACTTTGTGAATTGTATGCATCACCATCTTCACGTTGATCACAAGCGCTTTGTTTTAGACGCTTCCAAAGTCCAATAATGTGATTATTGCAAACATGAGGTGAATATCAAAGACAAAACAGCTGGAAATCAAAACACTTAGCTTATCCCCCCCCCCCCCCTCCCCCGGGGCGGGGGCGCCCAAAACCCAAAAGAAAGACCTAAAAGAAAGGGGGAAAGCAAGCGCGTTAATTTGTTCAATCGACTTCGGAGAGGATTTACAAGGTAGGCTTGGAATTGTATGGCTCCTTGGATTTGAAAGCATCGAAATCATGTAATGTAACCTTATTTTTTTAAAAAATAGTTCTTATATATTTTTAAATAAATATAAAAAATAAGCTTCTTGTGTTATGCTATTTTACATATATAATATGTTCCTTTCATTCTTGAAGTTAGTGTTGATACTCTGTTTTTAATTTATCTCATGATAAATGTAGTGTACTTAATGTACGTCATCAAAACTTAATACTAATGGTGCACCTTTTTTTTTTAATTAATCATATAAAAAAAGATAAGTGTGGGATTTTCATTCTAAAGAGGGATTAAAAGAATAGTAGAAATTAAAATAATACCAAAAGTAGCTAAATAGAAAGAAAATGAAACTAACCCGGAATATCCCAGGGTTCACACTTGTTGAGGTCAACTTCAATGAGGAGAGGAGACTCACAGCCACTCCATTTCTTGATCAAGTAATCACATACAAGCTCATCATCTCTGGGATGAAACCTGAACCCTGGAGGCAGCTTCGCCTCCACCATGCTCAGACTGCTCATTTCTACAGAGAGGAACAGGAGAGAGAAAATTGTATGATGAAATAATTGTGACTTGGAATTAAAAGAAGCAAACGGAGCATATGAGGTGGGGGCTTTAAATAAACAACAATAAATGGGTGGGGAAAAGGGTGTAGGCGTAGACACAGGTAGAGGTAGGGGGTAAGTCAACTAGTAATAATTCCGTGTCACAAGGGATAATTAAAATTTAAACAATTATTCAGGAAAAATTGGGTAGTGATTACGTTGGCTTGCCAATCACTGCCTGCCTCCTGACGCAACCCCAGATTTAGGAATGCAAGTGGGGAATTAAGTGTTGGGTTTGTACTCCTAACATAACATGGTTGTAAATTCTATTACTGTTCCATGTACCTAATATTAGCAGAGCTAGCAAAGGTAGATGGAATATGATAATATCATACAAATTGTACTTAAAATTGTTAAGGGAAACATGAATTCAATATTATGAGTTTGGTATTTATAAAAAATTAATATGTTTTAATCAATTAGTATGAAAACATGTCAATGCTTATCTATATGTGAATTCAAATTATTTTCAAGATAAATAGTGTCAAAATCAAAGCCTATATCATACTACTAAGAGTATATACTCTCATAAGTTACGTTAGTATCACATATTAAAAATTATTTATATGACAAATACACACTGAAAGAATATATACATGTGGCAAGTGGGAGTACACACTCTTAAGTATATGATATACATTACCTATTAAAATAGCATGATTATTAAATATATCAACCGGAGTGCAGTTTAATTAAGTACTAGCTCTAATTATTAACAATGTGTAAAAGAATATCAGGTAGTGAACACTTTTTCACAATGGTCTCTTTCTCATTCCCTCATGCGGCCAATGCATGGGATATTTATATCCCTGACAAAACGTATGTGATACAAAGAAAAAAGAACCCTACCTTGAAGCTTAAGACTTCTAAGCCAATACAAAGTAGGAACAAAGTAGGAATATTACAGAATATTACAATATTATCTAATACTTCTCCTCAAGTTGGAGCATATGGGTTGAGTTTGCCCAACTTGCCCATCAAGAAGTGAAACTGCTGTCGGCCAAGAGCTTTAGTAAAAATGTCAGCTAGTTAATACTTAGATGAGACATGACCAGTAGTGAGATCACCAGAGATGAGTCGTTCACGCACAAAGTGACAGTCCATTTCAATATGTTTGGTTCGTTCATGAAAAACAGGATTCCTTGCAATGTGGAGAGCCGCCTGATTGTCACAAAATAACATCGTAGAAGAAGAATGATACACGCCCATCGCAGCTACGAAAGATTTAGCCCATAGTAATTCACTGGTAACTGTAGCCATAGCACGGTATTCGACCTCTGCTGAAGAACGGGAGACAAGGCCCTGTTTCTTGGTTCTCCACGAGATGGGAGATCCGCCTAAAGTCACCAAGAAGCCGGTGAGAGAACGCCGAGAAAGGAGGCTAGCACCCCAGTCGGAGTCATAGTAGGCATAGATCTGTAAGTTAGAATCACTACGAAGTAATATACCTTGACCTGGATTCCTTTTCAGATATCGAAGGACTCGGCGAGCTGCTTCCAAATGATCTTCCTTAGGATTTTGCATAAATTGGGATAAAATATGGACGGCATAGGAAAGTTCAGGACGGGTAATAGTAAGATAGATGAGTCTCCCAATGAGTCTGCGATACTGAGTGGCATCTGGTAAAGGGGAGCCTGTAGACAAGGCTAATTTATGATTGACTTCCATAGGAGTGTCTACAGGTTTGCATCCCAGCAATCCGCATTCATTGATTATATCTAAGGCATATTTGCGTTGACATAAGAACAGACCTTGTGGACTACGCGCAACTTCAA
This sequence comes from Carnegiea gigantea, assembly GCA_029747015.1. Taxonomy (NCBI): domain Eukaryota; kingdom Viridiplantae; phylum Streptophyta; class Magnoliopsida; order Caryophyllales; family Cactaceae; genus Carnegiea; species Carnegiea gigantea. The sequence goes on along the minus strand of JAKOGI010003038.1, from coordinate 9,765 downwards.
TGCCGAGGAAATATTTTAGAGACCCAAGATCTTTAATGTGGAAGCACTTGTGCAAGTAATGTTTGAAGGAGGCACAAAGTATACGATCGTTGCCCGTAAGAACCAAATCGTCCACATAAACTAATAATGCCATGAATTTTCCTTCCCTTTTATAGGTAAAAAGAGAGTAATCAGCATAGGTGCAAGTAAAACCATAATCAAGGAGTGTGGAAGAGAGCTTTGCAAACCATTGTCGAGGGGCTTGCTTTAATCCATAGAGGAATTTATGTACGCGGCATACCTTGTGTGGATTGGAGGCACGAAATCCAAGAGGCATGGACATATATACTTCTTCCTCCAAATCTCCATGAAGGAAGGCATTATTGACGTCCATTTGATATAACTCCCAACCTTTGGCAGCTGCGACGGCCAGAAAAATACGAACGCTTGTCATCTTGGCTACGGGAGCAAATGTCTCGGTGTAGTCGAAACCAGCAACCTGTTCATCACCTCGAATGACTAAACAAGCCTTGTATCTCTCAATGCTTCCATCGGAATGGTACTTGACCTTATAGACCCATTTACAATTAATGGGCTTCTTACCGACAGGAAGGTCAACAACACTCCACGTGTTATTGTTCTCAAGGGCCTCGATCTCTTTGATCATTGCAGCTCGCCAAAGGGGATCTTTTATGGCTTCATGAAAAAATCTAGGTTCTACAACCTTGGATATGGCTGCCAGATAAGATCTATGCGAAACAGATAAGTTATGGCGAGTCATATAGTCAGCTAGTGGATAAGGTTTACCTGAGGAGACCTTAAGAGGTGGGTGTGAAGCCATGTGTTGATAAGAGGGGTCTTGAGTATGAGCCGAGAAGCAAATATAGTCGTGGAGATGGCTCGGGAGCCTGTGGGCCCTCTTTTCCCGTTCTGGGCTGATAGATACCATTGGGCCTGGCTCACTTTCCAGGGAACGCGATGAAGAGCCCCTGGTGGCTTGGTTGGGCCGTGGATCACCAGTGCTCGGTTGGGGTTGTATCCTATCGTTACTAAACCCGGGTACTGGACTGTCCTGAATGTCACTAGTGCTAGGCTGTGTCACTGGATTGGGTCGCGACTCTCGTACGCTGGATTGTGGCAGCTCAGGTTGGTGCCCGAATGTCCCTCCCTCCACGGGACTGTGGGACGCTTTTGCCATTGTACCGAGCTGTAGACTCCCCCTGTCCGCGTGGCTGGGTGCAGGTTGGGCCGTCTCTGCCAATTGCACCGGTGTGGGACGGTCATGCTCACAACCCCAATCTGCATCAATTATGTCATTCAAAAGACCAAAATATAAAGAAGGAGAAGGGCAATTATGTTCTGGGCCTGTGATAAATGGAAATCGTTATTCATCAAAAACCACGTCCCGACTAACAAATACATCGCCTGTCTCAATATCATAAACCTTCCATCCTTTCTTTGCATAAGGGTATCCAATAAAGACACACTTTCTTCCTCGGGACTCAAATTTATCTTTGGGTTGTTGGTGATGGTAAGCATAGCATAAGCAACCGAAGATTTTGAGGTTATCATACAAAGGTGGGGATTTGAATAAAATCTCATAGGGGGTCTTCCCTTGCAAAAGAGAAGAGGGAGTTCTATTTATTAAATATCCTGCAGCTAAGGCACACTCACCCCAAAACTCAATTGGTAGATTAGCTTGGAAATGGAGAGCCCTAGCTACATTTAAAATGTGACGGTGCTTTCGCTCAACACTACCGTTTTGTTGTGGAGTGTCGACACAGCTGGTTTGGTGAATAATCCCGCGTTCTCCACAAAACCATTTCATGGAGTCAGAGGTAAATTCGTATCCATTATCACTCCTAATAACTTTGACCTTGGCTCCAAATTGTGTGTGAGCCATAATGCAGAAGTTTTTCAAGTATTGGGAGGCCTCACCCTTGGTATTCATTAAATATATCTAAACAGCCCGACTAGCATCATCAACAATTGTGAGAAAGTATTAAGCCCCATTAAGTGACTTAACACGGTAAGATCTCCAAATATCACAATGCACAAGATCGAAACAATTAGGTGCTATAGTCTCACTTAAAGGAAATGACAGGCGTGTTTGTTTAGCCCGAAGACATATGTCACATAAACCACGTTTATTTCTACCCTTAACTTTACTAGAAAGATAAGATAGTGCTTGACTTGAAGGATGGCCCAATCGACAATGTAAAATATCATATAAAACAACTTTGTTTGCTTGCTTTGTCTCTGGTTTTGCCTGCTGCAGATAATAGACCCCTCTTTTTGGCTCACCCACTCCAATCTGGCTCCTCGTAGTAAGGTCCTGTATCACACAAAGCTGTTTAGTAAATGTCACTGCATAAGCATTATCATCAACTAATTTTGCAATAGATATTAGATTGCAGTTTAATCCAGGAACAAAAAGTGCATCCTTTAGCCTGAGCTTAGAACCAAGGTGAACGATCCCTTTCTAAATTGCCAATGTATTGGTCCCGTTTGGCCATTCGACACAAATAGGGTTAATTTCTTCAACATCGGTTATCATCGAAAGCATATTTGTCTTGTGACAGGAAGCCCCTGAATCCAATAACCATATTGCCTTACCCGAAAGTTTATCATGCGCAGATTTTGGAGTCTCGATGAGACTCAAAATCTGCTGTACCTGTTCTACCATGAACCCATTTACTGCAAGAGACGATTGATCTAGTTCTGCACTGGCATGAGGCCCATCGTGTTCGTTGTGGGTCTGGGCTTGGAAGGCTTGTTCCTTTCCTCGTCCTCCGCCTGCACCGACTCAGCCTCCAGCTCGACCACCGCGTCCCCTGCCGCATCCTCTTCCACCACGCATGCTCCACCCTGGCGGATAGCCGACAAGCTCATAGCAAGAGCCCTCGCTGTGGCCGAATTTCCCGCCGTGGTTGCACGTCGGGCGTTCTTTTTGCATATATCCAGGACGGGCTATATGAGATGTGGAAAAGGCAGCCATTGTCTCGGGTCGAGCCTCTCGGTTACTCATAGCACTCCTATGATTCTCCTCCTGCTGAACCATATTAAAAATTTTCTCGATTGAAGGAAGTGGGTCCATTGCTAGTATTTGACTTCGTACAGTAGAGTATCGATCATCGTCCAAACCCATCAAAAATTGATGGATTTTCTCCTCCTCCATTGTCTTTATTATTTTTGCTGCAGAGCCACACGTACATGATGGGATTTTGATGTAATTGTCGAGTTCATTCCAAAGGCCCATGAGCCTAGAAAAGAACTCAACAACTTCCTGGTTGTTCTGTTTGCATGAGGCTATTTCTACCTTCAGTTTATGTATTTTTGGAATGTTGGCTATAGCATATCTCTTCTTTATATTTTCCCATAATTTTTGGGCTGAATCAACAAATGCTACACTTTTATGAAGCTTAGGATCTATTACATTCATTATCCATGATTGAATCATGGAGTTTACCATCTCCTAAGCGTTGAGTTCTGCCGAACTTTTGTCATCTTTTCCGTCCGGTTTTGTGATCGTCCCATCGATAAACCCGAGTTTATTTTTGGCTCTCAGGGACGTCTTAACTGCGCTCTCCCATAATTCATAGTTCCTGCCATCAAATTTAATTGATGTTATGAGAGCTCCTGGAGAATCGGAAGGATGAAGAAAGTACGGGCTTTGACTGTCAGTGATGAGGCTCGAAGTTTTGCTCATGATGTTTCATATGATTTGGTTTTATTTCTATGAATTGTGGGATGTGCCCAGGTACACGCTCTGATACCATAAAAGAATATCAGGTAGTGAACACTTTTTTACAATGGTCTCTTTCTCATTCCCTCATGCGGCCAATGCATGGGATATTTATATCCCTGACAAAACGTATGTGATACAAAGAAAAAAGAACCCTACCTTGAAGCTTAAGGCTTCTAAGCCAATACAAAGTAGGAACAAAGTAGGAATATTACAGAATATTACAATATTATCTAATACTTCTCCTCAAGTTGGAGCATATGGGTTGAGTTTGCCCAACTTGCCCATCAAGAAGTGAAACTGCTGTCGGCCAAGAGCTTTAGTAAAAATGTCAGCTAGTTAATACTTAGATGAGACATGACCAGTAGTGAGATCACCAGAGATGAGTCGTTCACGCACAAAGTGACAGTCCATTTCAATATGTTTGGTTCGTTCATGAAAAACAGGATTCCTTGCAATGTGGAGAGCCGCCTGATTGTCACAAAATAACATCGTAGAAGAAGAATGATACACGCCCATCGCAGCTACGAAAGATTTAGCCCATAGTAATTCACTGGTAACTGTAGCCATAGCACGGTATTCGACCTCTGCTGAAGAACGGGAGACAAGGCCCTGTTTCTTGGTTCTCCACGAGATGGGAGATCCGCCTAAAGTCACCAAGAAGCCGGTGAGAGAACGCCGAGAAAGGAGGCTAGCACCCCAGTCGGAGTCATAGTAGGCATAGATCTGTAAGTTAGAATCACTACGAAGTAATATACCTTGACCTGGATTCCTTTTCAGATATCGAAGGACTCGGCGAGCTGCTTCCAAATGATCTTCCTTAGGATTTTGCATAAATTGGGATAAAATATGGACGGCATAGGAAAGTTCAGGACGGGTAATAGTAAGATAGATGAGTCTCCCAATGAGTCTGCGATACTGAGTGGCATCTGGTAAAGGGGAGCCTGTAGCCAAGGCTAATTTATGATTGACTTCCATAGGAGTGTCTACAGGTTTGCATCCCAGCAATCCGCATTCATTGATTATATCTAAGGCATATTTGCGTTGACATAAGAACAGACCTTGTGGACTACGCGCAACTTCAATGCCGAGGAAATATTTTAGAGACCCAAGATCTTTAATGTGGAAGCACTTGTGCAAGTAATGTTTGAAGGAGGCACAAAGTATACGATCGTTGCCCGTAAGAACCAAATCGTCCACATAAACTAATAATGCCATGAATTTTCCTTCCCTTTTATAGGTAAAAAGAGAGTAATCAGCATAGGTGCAAGTAAAACCATAATCAAGGAGTGTGGAAGAGAGCTTTGCAAACCATTGTCGAGGGGCTTGCTTTAATCCATAGAGGAATTTATGTACGCGGCATACCTTGTGTGGATTGGAGGCACGAAATCCAAGAGGCATGGACATATATACTTCTTCCTCCAAATCTCCATGAAGGAAGGCATTATTGACGTCCATTTGATATAACTCCCAACCTTTGGCAGCTGCGACGGCCAGAAAAATACGAACGCTTGTCATCTTGGCTACGGGAGCAAATGTCTCGGTGTAGTCGAAACCAGCAACCTGTTCATCACCTCGAATGACTAAACAAGCCTTGTATCTCTCAATGCTTCCATCGGAATGGTACTTGACCTTATAGACCCATTTACAATTAATGGGCTTCTTACCGACAGGAAGGTCAACAACACTCCACGTGTTATTGTTCTCAAGGGCCTCGATCTCTTTGATCATTGCAGCTCGCCAAAGGGGATATTTTATGGCTTCATGAAAAAATCTAGGTTCTACAACCTTGGATATGGCTGCCAGATAAGATCTATGCGAAACAGATAAGTTATGGCGAGTCATATAGTCAGCTAGTGGATAAGGTTTACCTGAGGAGACCTTAGGAGGTGGGTGTGAAGCCATGTGTTGATAAGAGGGGTCTTGAGTATGAGCCGAGAAGCAAATATAGTCGTGGAGATGGCTCGGGAGCCTGTGGGCCCTCTTTTCCCGTTCTGGGCTGATAGATACCATTGGGCCTGGCTCACTTTCCAGTGAACGCGATGAAGAGCCCCTGGTGGCTTGGTTGGGCCGTGGATCACCAGTGCTCGGTTGGGGTTGTATCCTATCGTTACTAAACCCGGGTACTGGACTGTCCTGAATGTCACTAGTGCTAGGCTGTGTCACTGGATTGGGTCGCGACTCTCGTACGCTGGATTGTGGCAGCTCAGGTTGGTGCCCGAATGTCCCTCCCTCCACGGGACTGTGGGACGCTTTTGCCATTGTACCGAGCTGTAGACTCCCCCTGTCCGCGTGGCTGGGTGCAGGTTGGGCCGTCTCTGCCAATTGCACCGGTGTGGGACGGTCATGCTCACAACCCCAATCTGCATCAATTATGTCATTCAAAAGACCAAAATATAAAGAAGGAGAAGGGCAATTATGTTCTGGGCCTGTGATAAATGGAAATCGTTATTCATCAAAAACCACGTCCCGACTAACAAATACATCGCCTGTCTTAATATCATAAACCTTCCATCCTTTCTTTGCATAAGGGTATCCAATAAAGACACACTTTCTTCCTCGGGACTCAAATTTATCTTTGGGTTGTTGGTGATGGTAAGCATAGCATAAGCAACCGAAGATTTTGAGGTTATCATACAAAGGTGGGGATTTGAATAAAATCTCATAGGGGGTCTTCCCTTGCAAAAGAGAAGAGGGAGTTCTATTTATTAAATATCCTGCAGCTAAGGCACACTCACCCCAAAACTCAATTGGTAGATTAGCTTGGAAACGGAGAGCCCTAGCTACATTTAAAATGTGACGGTGCTTTCGCTCAACACTACCGTTTTGTTGTGGAGTGTCGACACAGCTGGTTTGGTGAATAATCCCGCGTTCTCCACAAAACCATTTCATGGAGTCAGAGGTAAATTCGTATCCATTATCACTCCTAATAACTTTGACCTTGGCTCCAAATTGTGTGTGAGCCATAATGCAGAAGTTTTTCAAGTATTGGGAGGCCTCACCCTTGGTATTCATTAAATATATCTAAACAGCCCGACTAGCATCATCAACAATTGTGAGAAAGTATTAAGCCCCATTAAGTGACTTAACACGGTAAGATCTCCAAATATCACAATGCACAAGATCGAAACAATTAGGTGCTATAGTCTCACTTAAAGGAAATGACAGGCGTGTTTGTTTAGCCCGAAGACATGTGTCACATAAACCACGTTTATTTCTACCCTTAACTTTACTAGAAAGATAAGATAGTGCTTGACTTGAAGGATGGCCCAATCGACAATGTAAAATATCATATAAAACAACTTTGTTTGCTTGCTTTGTCTCTGGTTTTGCCTGCTGCAGATAATAGACCCCTCTTTTTGGCTCACCCACTCCAATCTGGCTCCTCGTAGTAAGGTCCTGTATCACACAAAGCTGTTTAGTAAATGTCACTGCATAAGCATTATCATCAACTAATTTTGCAATAGATATTAGATTGCAGTTTAATCCAGGAACAAAAAGTGCATCCTTTAGCCTGAGCTTAGAACCAAGGTGAACGATCCCTTTCTAAATTGCCAATGTATTGGTCCCGTTTGGCCATTCGACACAAATAGGGTTAATTTCTTCAACATCGGTTATCATCGAAAGCATATTTGTCTTGTGACAGGAAGCCCCTGAATCCAATAACCATATTGCCTTACCCGAAAGTTTATCATGCGCAGATTTTGGAGTCTCGATGAGACTCAAAATCTGCTGTACCTGTTCTACCATGAACCCATTTACTGCAAGAGACGATTGATCTAGTTCTGCACTGGCATGAGGCCCATCGTGTTCGTTGTGGGTCTGGGCTTGGAAGGCTTGTTCCTTTCCTCGTCCTCCGCCTGCACCGACTCAGCCTCCAGCTCGACCACCGCGTCCCCTGCCGCATCCTCTTCCACCACGCATGCTCCACCCTGGCGGATAGCCGACAAGCTCATAGCAAGAGCCCTCGCTGTGGCCGAATTTCCCGCCGTGGTTGCACGTCGGGCGTTCTTTTTGCATATATCCAGGACGGGCTATATGAGATGTGGAAAAGGCAGCCATTGTCTCGGGTCGAGCCTCTCGGTTACTCATAGCACTCCTATGATTCTCCTCCTGCTGAACCATATTAAAAATTTTCTCGATTGAAGGAAGTGGGTCCATTGCTAGTATTTGACTTCGTACAGTAGAGTATCGATCATCGTCCAAACCCATCAAAAATTGATGGATTTTCTCCTCCTCCATTGTCTTTATTATTTTTGCTGCAGAGCCACACGTACATGATGGGATTTTGATGTAATTGTCGAGTTCATTCCAAAGGCCCATGAGCCTAGAAAAGAACTCAACAACTTCCTGGTTGTTCTGTTTGCATGAGGCTATTTCTACCTTCAGTTTATGTATTTTTGGAATGTTGGCTATAGCATATCTCTTCTTTATATTTTCCCATAATTTTTGGGCTGAATCAACAAATGCTACACTTTTATGAAGCTTAGGATCTATTACATTCATTATCCATGATTGAATCATGGAGTTTACCATCTCCCAAGCGTTGAGTTCTGCCGAACTTTTGTCATCTTTTCCGTCCGGTTTTGTGATCGTCCCATCGATAAACCCGAGTTTATTTTTGGCTCTCAGGGACGTCTTAACTGCGCTCTCCCATAATTCATAGTTCCTGCCATCAAATTTAATTGATGTTATGAGAGCTCCTGGAGAATCGGAAGGATGAAGAAAGTACGGGCTTTGACTGTCAGTGATGAGGCTCGAAGTTTTGCTCATGATGTTTCATATGATTTGGTTTTATTTCTATGAATCGTGGGATGTCCCCAGGTACACGCTCTGATACCATAAAAGAATATCAGGTAGTGAACACTTTTTCACAATGGTCTCTTTCTCATTCCCTCATGCGGCCAATGCATGGGATATTTATATCCCTGACAAAACGTATGTGATACAAAGAAAAAAGAACCCTACCTTGAAGCTTAAGACTTCTAAGCCAATACAAAGTAGGAACAAAGTAAGAATATTACAGAATATTACAATATTATCTAATAATGTGTATCTTTTTCATCCAAGAACAGTGCAATATTATTCAATATTCTATAGCTAACTGCTTGTTGATATCAGTACGTAATGCTCAATATATGTGATACAGTTGGTATCAGCCAAACTAATACCGAATTTGTCAGATAGAATTTACAGCCTAATTTATTTTTTTAATTATAAAATAATACATAGACCCTTGCACATTGGTTCGTAAAACCAGTACATCTTATTTTGTACAAAATTGGTAATGTATGACAACTGATTCACCATTAATAAATTGATTTCTGAACATGTTCAAAGTGCGCGAGGGGAATTAGGAAACGTGGGATTTGGCACTGTTTGGCAACCACCAGTCTAGCTAGCCCACGTCCATACACACAGGATGACGTTTGTATTTAATTCGTTCTATCAAAAGGAGAGTCATTTTCTTTCCAATGTATTCTCCGTGAGTAAATCCATATGGCCTAATCTAATGTGGCCTTATGGGGTGCTTTGCTTCTATGTATATAACTGTGTTCTTGTTCAAAAAATAAATATAACCGACGGTGATTGAATGAGGGTGACGTAAAAACATGAGTCCAAAATCTAGTTGCAAATTTGTATTTTGAAAAATGATGAAAGTCATGTCATAAAAAATCGCTTACATCTTTTTATAAAATACTTCTTATAGATGTTTGGATTTAAAAATTATGTTATCAAGTTTTAAATTTTGAAAAATGCTATAATTGAATATTGAAAGGATATTATTTAAAACTATAGATTGTGCAAAATATAATCATCTTTTTATCCATAGTTTTCCCAATTATAAATTACATGTATAGCACATCTATATGAATAGAGTTGGTCCAATTAGGTTAGTATTTTGTATTTGTCTGCATTATCGACTAATACTAAAGTTTCACTATTCATAATTAATCTTATTGAAATTTGACAATTTTAAATTGTATAAGATGTTAACTTTGGCCAAAACAAGAAACCTAGTAGGTTTCTTGCTACAAGAC